>JASDQU010819021.1:35594-51203 GCA_032191745.1 Picea mariana | reverse complement strand
ATGGGCTCCTGTCTATGAGCTCTCGCATGGTCTATCCATGCTTTTGAATCTCTGCTTCATTCTCCCAGCTGGCATCTTCAACTGGATGTCCTTTCCACTTGACCAAGTATTCAAAGTATTGTCTTCTCCTGGTCTTCTTGCTTATTCTTTTGTCTAGTATTCTTTCCATCTGTGGCTCCTCTACAACAGGAATATTCTTTCTCCACTGGATCTCTTGTTGTTCATCACTTGTACCTGCTTCCCCAGTTTTGTATGGGTACAAATCTGAGACATTGAATATAGGAGAAATTCCGATCCCATCGGGTAATTCAATCTCATAAGCATTTGCTCCAAATTTCTTCAAGACCTTACATGGTCCGATCTTCTTCATCTTCAGTATGTTATATGTCCCCGTCAGGAACCTTTCATTTCTCAGATGTGCCAAAATCAAATTACCAACCTCAAACTGAATTTGTCTCCCGTGTTGATCTGCTCTTCGTTTATACTCCTAGCTCGAGTTCTGTAACCGCTCCTTCACCTAGTTGTGAAGTTTTTTCATCGCCTCTACGAAGTCTTCTGTACTAGCGCTCCTAGTCGCAATCTGTTCTGAATCCCTCAGCTTAGAAATTCCTCTCGGCTGCATGCCATAAACAATTTGAAATGGACTTTGTCCTGTTCTTCTGTTAACTGAGTCATTATAAGAAAACTCTGTCTGTGGTAATATGTTGTCCCATTGGCTGTGGTGTTCTGTCACCAAGCTCCTTAACAAGTCTCCTAAACTCCTATTTACCACTTCTATCTGTCCATCCATCTAGGGATGATAAGTCGAATTGAATGACAAGTTAGTTCCGAGCTTCTTCCATAAGGTCCTCAAAAAGTGTCCTATGAATTTAGTGTCTCGATCCGAAACTATGCTCCTTGGTAAGCCATGAAGTCGAATGACTTCTTTGAAAAATAGATACGTAATGTGAGTTGCGTCACTGTTTTTCTAACATGGAATAAAGTGTGCCATTTTGGAAAATCTATCCACCACCACAAAGATTGAGTCTAACCCTCTTTGTGTTCTTGGCAACCCCAATATGAAATCCATGCTGATTGCATCCCACGACCTCTCAGGTATTGGCAATGGTTGATAAAATCCTGCATTTTGTTTCTTTCCTTTCGAATGCTGGCAAATTCTGCATCTGTCCACGAATCTCTTGGCATCTGCTTGCATTCCCGGCCAAAAATATGACTCATTCAATTTTGTGAATTTCTTGTCGTGACCAAAGTGCCTGGCCAATCCTCCACTGTGTTTCTCCTTAAACAAATTCTCCCTCATGGAACATTTTGGAATACAAAGTTGATTACCTTTAAACAACAATCCTTCCAGGATTATGTATTCTGTCCATTGGCTTCTATCTCTGATAATTGGGTTCTCAGCTGCTTCATATGCCTTCTTAAAATCTGGATCATTTCTATACATGTCCCTGAGGTCATCAAAACCCAGTGTTTTAGCTCTAAACTCCTGCAACAACAAACATTTCCTGCTCAAAGCATCAGCAACCTTGTTAGCAGTTCCAGAAATATGCTTAGTTACAAAAGTAAAGTTTTGCATGTATTCAACCCATTTTACATGTCTTTGATTCAACTTTTCCTGTCAAGTCACAAACTGCAGTGCATGATTGTCACTGTATAGGACAAACTCCTTCGAAATCAAATAGTGTCTCCACTTCTTCAATGCTTGAATGATAGCATAGAACTCCTTGTCATATGTGGAGTACTTCACCTTCCCTTCATTTAGCTTTTTTCTGAAGTATGCTATCGGCCTGTCTTCTTGACTTAAGACTGCCCCTATTGCAAATCCACTTGCATTGCATTTCACTTGAAATGTTTTTTGGAAATCAGGCAACACTACAATTGGTTGTTCCATGATTTTCCTCTTCAACTGATTAAAACTCTTCTCAGCCTCTTCTGTCCAGTGAAAATATTTGTGTCTTTTCTTCACTGTTTCCATCATCGATGCACTAATTCCACTGAAATTCCTGATGAACTTCTGATAGAAACTAGCCAATCCATGAAAACTTCTCACCTCAAATATTCTCTTCGGTGATGGCCAATTCTTGATCACTTCCACTTTATCTGGATCCATCCTCAATTTATCTGCAGAAATAACAAAGCCCAAATAGATGAGTTTTATCTTCATGAATGAGTATTTCTTCATGTTTATCAACAACATCTCTTGTTGTAATCTCTTCATCACTGTAGCTAAGTGTTTTAGATGCTCTGCCTCTATTTTACTGAAGATCAGTGTATCATCCAGATACACAATGAAAAATTCTCCGATGAACTCCTTCAGGACTTCGTTCATCAACCTCATGAAGGTAATTGGTGCGTTTGTTAAACCAAATGGCATAACAAGCCATTCATACAACCCTTTGTTATTCTTGAAGGCTGTTTTCCATTCATCACCTTCCCTCATACGAATCTGGTGATATCCACTTTTCAAATCAACCTTCGAAAAAAAATTTGCTCCACTTAAGAAATCCATCAGATCATCCATCCTTGGTAATGGAAATCTATACCTAATGGTTATCTTATTAATTTCCCTTGAATCAGTACACATCCTCTAGCCTTCGTCTTTCTTTGGATTGAGTACTGCCGAAACAGCACATGAACTCAAGCTTTCTCTAACCAACCCTTTATCCAACAAATCTTGAACTTGTCTTTTGACCTCTTCATTCTCCTGTGAGGTTAATCTGTACGTTGCTTCGTTTGGTAAACTGGCTCCAAGTATGAGATCAATATGATGACTCACACTTCTGATTTGGAAACAAATGAGGTAGTTCGTCCACTACTATGTCAACGAAATCTTCCAACAGTTCCTGAACTTCTTCTGGTAAATCATCTATCCTTGTGCTGCTTAAAACAATCATTGTCTTCCTGACCACAATGAATTGTGGTTACTCCTTCTTATTGACCTCATTAAGGAGTTCCTTCCCACTCATGAGAAGTACAATGTTACTTACTTCAGGTTTCACTTCCTTATCTTTGATTGGAAGCAACATGTGAGTTCTCCCATTCTTTTCTAGGGTGTATGTGCTCATCCTCCCATCATGAATCACATTTCTGTCATATTTCCACATTCTACCCAGCAATAAATGACAAACATCCATGGGAATAACATCGCAGAGTATCTTATCATTATATCCTCCTATCTTAAATTCAACTAAACATTGTTTAGTGACATTTACCTAATGTCCCTTTTGTAGCCATGAAACTCTATATGGACTTGGATGTTCAATCGTCTGCAGATCCAGCTTTTCTACCATCTCCATTGAAACGAGATTATCTGTGCTACCACTGTCCACAATGACCTTGCATACCCTATCCTTGGTTTTGCAAGCAGTCCGAAAAAGTCTGTTTCTCTGTACTGGACTCTCCACCACCTTCTCTGTGTCAAAAGAACTTTTCGCATCATCAATGGTCTTTTGCCTTCAGCATCCTCTGCCTCAACATTCTGCCTTTGTGCTTTGGCAATGTGAGTCTCTCCACTCTCTTTCTTCTTATCTGGACATTCATAAGATTTGTGTCCATTCTTTCCACATGTGAAGCATTTTATTACTCCACCTCTTCCTCTTCCTCTACCTCTAGTACGAGGAAAAATATTATTATCAGCATAATCTACTCTTTGTTTGGTATGCTTCCCTCTCTGTTTAGCATATTGCCCTCACTGTGAGGTTCCATCTCTTTCATTTCAAGCCTAAGTTTTCTTCCAATCCTCCTTGGGTTTCTGATTTTTATCTTGGAAAACTGATTTTCCCCTGGCTTGAATTCTTCCTCGACCTCTTTGACCCTGCCTTCGGCTCAGCTTCTCTTCAACCTTTAGAGCCATATGATAAGAATCTTCCACCGTTCGGATGGTAACCATGCTCATCTCATCCAGAATGTCATTTCTCAGGCCATTCATGTACCTGGCAACCTTTTCATCATCACTTTCCCGATGACCTGCCCTGATGTTCAGCCTGTAGAATTCTTCGGTATATTCCTTCACTGTCATCAGCTTCTGTCTCAAATTTTGCATTCTTCGAAACAGATTAATCTGGTAATATCTGGGAATGAATTTTTCCTTCATCTTCGCAATCATCCTATCCCAACTCTTGAATTTTTGCTTGCCTTTGCAGCGTCTATCAGCTTGTAGTTCATCCCACCACAATGTTGCATGTCCTTTCAGCGTTGTGACAACATGTCTGACCTTCTTGTATTCCTCAACATATTCATAGTTGAAATACATGTCCAGAGCTCTAATCCAGTCTAGAAGCTCTTCAGCATCCAGGTTTCATTCATAAACTGGGATGTCCATTTTTTCCCTGGCACCCATCCTTGCAACAACTCTAATCAAGCATTCATTTGCGGCATCTTCTGCTGAAACTTCTTCTTCTTCATGTTCAACTTCATTTTCACTTTCAAAATCACTAAGATCCCTAATACCGATTGTGCGTCTCTGTTTTGTCCCCATGTCCTCAAGTCTGGCACGTAAATCACTCATTTCTCTTGCCATGGCTGGGTCAGGCATCTGCCTACCTCTTCTTCTTGGTATTTCCCTTTCCTCTGGTGGATCAGGTGTTTGCATGTCCCTTCTTCTTGGCGGCATGGTGAATTTTCCTTTTCCTTGCCACAGAAAGCAAAGAACCCTTTTTGTACTCGGATACCAAACCTAACGCAAACGTCACCTTTTGCCTCGACAAAGCTTTTGTGCTGACCTCCCGGTCTTAACGGATCGTTCTAACTTCACCTTCGAACCGAAGTGGCTCTTTCAATTCCTCACTAGAATCTTTGTTAAAAATCCAATTCACAGGTCCTTCTCTTTCCCCTGTCACAACATCTTCATATACCTGGTCTCTTCCCGACCGAAATTTTGGGTTTCAGGGTTTCAAGATCCCTGTTGTCGAGAACCTCAGCCTTCTCGATTCCCCGATCTCCAATATCCCGAAATGCCGGAACGGCTTGAATAGTGGTTAGTCTCTGTGGCTACCTTTTGGTATATGTGACCACTATTCAATATGATCGCAATCCCAAGTCTTTCGTGATTTCGGGCTTTCGAATGATGAAATGCATGGACCGTTTTCCCACAGGATTTCCCGATCCTCTGAATCCCAATTTCCCGAAATGGTCTCCCCTTCGAGATTTTCCTTCGAAGACCTAAATTGTTGCCACGCATCCCAAAGAGATGGACGGTCCTTGACCATTCACGATTTCACAAATTCGAATGCCGATGTCCTCCTGTCCTCCTGAACCCTGAAAATCCGACATGCGAAATGTCGATGGGCTCTTGATTATCACCACCTGTCTCAACTAACGAATGACCTTGATTCAGTCTCAGGATTTCACGACTTGCGATTCCTCGATGTTGTAGTTTCTCTATCAACTTAAAACCTCGATAGCCAAAATACTAACGGGTTATTGATCTCCACCACATGTCCCAACAGATGGATGGTCCCAATCAAGATCGGGGTTTCCACTATGAAGTGACCCAGTCTCCTGTCCTCTAGATTCCCGAAGTCCCAAATTTTGAAGTTCCAATATCCTGACACCTTTCAGGACCTTCACTCTGCCTGCGAGAGTTTAACCCTCATGCAACTCCATTCAGATCCTATAGCTGATAGGTAACTAGGTGAGGATCCAATGGCTCATGATCTCCTGAGCTTGAAACTCTGAAAACAGCCATAACCTCCTTGCTTCTCTATCAGATCGGGTGGCTCGCAGGATTTCGCTAATCCTCTACAAAGAAATTTGATCGTTTGTCTCTTCCCTTCGATGACTTAATAGGTTTGAATCCTTTGGGGGTCTTCCACGACTTCCAACCTTTCAAGAACCTCCTGCACGCATTCCTTGCGGCAACCCTCAATCACTTCGGTGCTGAGCTCCTTTAACTCCGCGCACTCCTTGCAGCGACAAATCCTTCAATAGCTTCTCAGGGTTCAAACCCTGGATTCAAGCTTGGTCTATGCACACATTGCACAACTCCTATGACTAACTTCACCTTTGAGGGAATAAGAACAATAGCTAATCTATCTGACCTTTCAGAGACAAACCTCTGAACCCTTTTTGTCAACGCACTCCTTGCGGACAATTCAACTGCACTCCTTGCAGGAAACCTTGCTCAGATAGAGAAACAATTGAAACTCATTTCCTAACTCTTTCTCTCTCAAACTTCAAACATTTGACAAGAAATCATCCATACACAACATAGAAAGCAAATGTATAACGGAAAGAGTAAAATTATGAACATACCATTCAACATACACATACAAGAAACAACTACAACGCCATGAATCTGAATTAAGACTTCTTCTATTAACTTAATCTCTGTACATGGGTGTTTTTCAATTATAGTTTCTCTGCTCCAGCTCTGTATGCTCTCTTTTCTTCCTCTTGGTAATGTTCTTTACTACTCTATTCTCAATTGGCATCCTCCTTCTATGTTATAATTACACAATGAGGGTGTGTATATCCGTTTTTCCCTCCACTCCTAAAATTGTCTAATTAGAGAATTCAAAGCTACCTGCTAACATAAATGCCTTCTACCTACTATGGACGAGATCGGATCGCTCAAGGTCCTTTACAATATATAATTATGCCTCTCCTTAATTGTTACATTTATGTTTGGTGCATTTATCTTCAAAAGTTTTTAAATAATTTATCAGGTGCGTAAAATGTGTTGGCGCTTGCCCCACGCTCGCTTGACATTGGCGATGCTCCTGCATCATACTCCCTCGCTTGAAAATTTTCATGGGCTCCTGTCCATGAGCTCTCGCATGGTCTATCCATGCTTCTGAATCTCTGCTTCATTCTCCCAGCTGGCATCTTCAACTGGATGTCCTTTCCACTTGACCAAGTATTCAAAGTATTGTCTTCTTCTGGTCTTCTTGCTAATTCTTTTGTCTAGTATGCTTTCCATCTGTGGCTCCTCTGCAACAAGCATCTTCTTTGTCCACTGGATCTATGGTTGTTCATCACTTGTTCCTGCTTCCCCATTTTTGTATGGGTACAAATCTAAGACATTGAATATTGGAGAAATTCCGATCCCATCGGGTAATTCAATCTCATAAGCATTTGCTCCAAATTTCTTCAAGACCTTACATGGTCCGATCTTCTTCATATTTAGTTTGTTATATGTCCCCTTTGGGAAACTTTCCTTTCTCAGATGTGCCAGAATCAAATCACCAACCTCAAACTGAAGTTGTCTCCTGTGTTGATTTGCTCTTCATTTATACTCCTGGCTCGAGTTTTGTAACCGCTCCTTCACCTGGTTGTGAAGTTCTTTCATCGCCTCTGCGAAGTCTTATGCACTAGTGCTCCTAGTCCCAATTTTTTCTGAATCCATAAGCTTAGAAATTCCTCTCGACTGCATGCCATAAACAATTTGAAATGGAATTTTTCCTGTGCTTATGTTAACTGAGTCATTATAATCAAACTCTGTCTGTAGTAATATGTTGTCCCATTGGCTGTGGTGTTCTGTCACCAAGCTCCTCAGCAAGTCTCCTAAACTCCTATTTACCACTTCTGTCTGTCCATCCATCTGAGGATGATAATCCGAACTGAATGACAAGTTAGTTCCCAGCTTCTTCCATAAGGTCCTCCAAAAGTGTCCTACGAATTTAGTGTCTCAATCTGAAACTATGCTCCTTGGTAAGCTGTGAAGTCGAATAACTTCTTTGAAAAACATCTTCGCAATGTGAGTTGTGTCTCTGGTTTTCTGACATGGAATAAACTGTGCCATTTTGGAAAATCTATCCACCACCACAAATATTGATTCAAACCCTCTTTGTGTTCTTGGCAACCCCAATATGAAATCCATGCTGACTGCATCCCACGACCTCTCAGGTATTGGCAATGGTTGATAAAATCCTGCATTTTGTTTCTTTCCTTTCGAATGCTGGCAAATTCTGCTTCTGTCCATGAATCTCTTGGCATCTTCTCGCATTCCCGGCCAAAAATATGACTCATTCAATTTTGTGAATTTCTTGTCGTGACCAATGTGCCCGACCAATCCTCCACTGTGTTTCTCCTTCAGCAAATTCTCCCTCATGGAATATTTTGGAATACAAAGTTGATTACCTTTAAACAACAATCCTTCCTGGATTATGTATTATGTCCATTGGCTTCTATCTTTGAGAATTGGGTTCTCAGCTGCTTCATATGCCTTCTTAAAATCTGGATCATTTCTATACATGTCCCTGAGTTCATCAAAACCCAGTGTTTTAGCTCTGAACTTCTGCAACAGCAAACATTTCCTACTTAAAGCATCAACAACCTTGTTAGCAGTTCCAGAAATATGCTTAGTTACAAAAGTAAAGTTCTGCATGTGTTCAACCCATTTTACATGTCTTTGATTCAACTTTTCCTGTCGAGTCACAAACTGCAGTGCATGATTGTCACTGTATAGGACAAACTCCTTCGGAATCAAATAGTTTCTCCACTTCTTCAATGCCTGAATGATAGCATAGAACTCCTTGTCATATGTGGAGTACTTCACCTTCGCTTCATTCAGCTTCTCGCTAAAGTATGCTATCAGCCTGTCTTCTTGACTTAAGACTACCCCTATTGCAAATCCACTTGCATCGCATTTCACTTGAAATGTTTTTTGGAAATCAAGAAACACCAGAATTGGTTGTTCTGTGATTTTCCTCTTCAACTGATTAAAACTCTTCTCAGCCTCTTCTATCCAGTGAAAATATTTGTGTCTTTTCTTCACTGTGTCCATCATCAGTGCACTACTTCCATTGAAATTCCTGATGAACTTCCGGTAGAAACTAGCCAATCCGTGAAAACTTTTCACCTCAAATATGTTCTTCGGTGATGGCCAATTCTTGATCACTTCCACCTTATATGGATCCATCCTCAATTTATCTTCAGAAATAAAAAAAACCCAAATAGATGAGTTCTGTCTTCATGAATGAGGATTTCTTCATGTTTATCAGTAGCTTCTCTTGCTGTAATCTTTTCATCAATGTAGCTAAGTGTTTTAGATGCTCTGCCTCTGTTTTTCTGAAGATCAGTATATCATATAGATACACAATGACAAATTCTCCGATGAACTCCTTCAGGACTTCATTCATCAACCTCATGAAGGTACTTGGTGCGTTTGTTAAACCAAATGGCATAACAAGCCATTCATACAACCCTTCGTTAGTCTTGAAGGTTGTTTTCCATTCATCAACTTCCCTCATACGAATCTGGTGATATCCACTTTTCAAATCAACCTTCGAAAAAAAATTTGCTCCACTTAAGCAATCCATCAGATCATCCATCCTTGGTAATGGAAATCTATACCTGATGGTTATCTTGTTAATTTCCCTTGAATCAGTACACATCCTCTAGCCTCCGTCTTTCTTTTGATTGAGTACTGTCAGAACATCACATGGACTCAAGCTTTCTCTAACCAACCCTTTATCCAACAAATCCTGAACTTGTCTTTTGACCTCTTCATTCTCCTACGGTGTTAATCTATACGTTGCTTTGTTTGGTAAATTGGCTCTAGGTATGAGATCAATATGATGACTCACACTTTTGATTGGTGGCAACGAACGAGGTAGTTCGTCCACTACTATGTCAACAAACTCTNTGTGTTAGACTCCGATCTCCACGGAGTCTAACACAAATGATTGGTGGCAACGAACGAGGTAGTTCGTCCACTACTATGTCAACAAACTCTTCCGATATCCCGATGCCTTTCGGGACCTTCACTCTGCCTGCGAGAGTTTAACTGTCGTGCAACTCCAGTCAGATCCTACGGCTGACGGGTAACTAGGTGAGGATCCAATGGCTCACGATCTCCTGAGCTTGAAACTCTGGAAGCAACCATAACCTCCTTGCTTCTCTATCAGATCGGACGGCTGGTGGGATTTCACTAATCCTCTACAAAGAAATTTGATCGTTCATCTCTTCCATTTGACGACTTAACAGGTTCGAATCCTTTGGGGGTCTTCCACGACTTGCATCCTTTCAAGAACCTCCTGCATGCATTCCTTGCAGAAACCCTCAATCACTTCGGTGCTGAACTCCTTTAACTCTGCGCACTCCTTGCAGTGACAAATCCTTCAATAGCTTCTCAGGGTTCAAACCCTGGATTCAAGCTTGGTCTGTGCACACAGTGCACAACTCCTGTGCCTAGCTGCACCTTTGAGGGAATGAGAACAAAAGCTAATCTATCTGAGATTTCAGAGACAAACTTCTAAACCCTTTTTGTCAACGCACTCCTTGCGGACAATTCAACTGCACTCCTTGCAGGAACCCTCACTCAGATAGAGAAACAATTGAAACTCATTTCCTAACTCTTTCTCTCTCAGACTTCAAACATTTGACAAGAAATCATCCATACACGGAATAGAAAGAAAATGTATAACGGAAAGAGTAAAATTATGAACATACCATTTAGCATACACATACAAGAAACAACTACAACGCCATGAATCTGAATTAAGACTTCTTCTATTAACTTAATCTCTGTACATGGGTGTTTTTCAATTATAGTTTCTCTGCTCCAGCTCTGTATGCTCTCTTTTCTTCCTCTTGGTAATGTTCTTCACTACTCTGCTCTCAATTGGCATCCTCCTTCTATGTTACAATTACATAATGAGGGTGTCTATATCCGTTTTTCCCTCCACTCCTAAAACTGTATAATCAGAGAATTCAAAGCTAGCTACTAACATAAATTCCTTCTACCTACTATGGACGAGAGCGGATTGCTCAAGGTCCTTTACAATATATAAGTATGCCTCTCCTTAATTGTTACATTTACGTTTGGTGCATTTATCTTCAAAAGTTTTTAAATAATTTATCAGGTGCCTAAAATGTGTTGGCGCTTGCCCCACGCTCGCTTGACATTGGCAATGCTCCTGCATGACAAGATATGGGTTATCCTCAGCTTGTGTTGGTTATCCAGACTTTGTTTTCTCTTAACAGAAGAACCAGTCAACCTTTAGGGATCCTTCCTCAGTTTCCTATAACTTTCTGAGGGAAAACTGTCTTTCTTGATGTCATGGTAGTCCAATACCCCTTGGATTTCAATTTACTCTTGATTCCTTGGGAGAGATTATGTCTATGCCATGAAATCTATTGTGTCCACTCTTTTTTGTGTGATATATTTCCCGCACGATGGAAGAATGGTGACTATTGATTAACTTTCGTTCATTGGCCTTGACTTGATCATCAACTCAATGAACTCCCTAAGTGGTTCATAAAAGCAATCGATATCACCTTTGCCACAGGTCAATTATGTGGCATTGTATCCCATGCTTTCACCTGCCGATGAAGATGAGCCTCTCACTGTAAGCTCAGTCTCTTATGACTTGGATCCAGTAATTGACATTGTGATCTCTTTGGTAGGGTTGTTGGAGCCTAATCTCCTTACCCCTATCGTGACCCTTGACATGTGTTCCTTCCACAGTGTGTTTCTTCCATCGAGTAAAGAACTCTTGGAATCCATGATAGAGTCTTGTCCCTTGACATGGTGTTCTTCCAAAGCATTGTCCTCTTGGAAGCCATGATCAAGAAGAGGAGCAATGATCATGGTTTTCTGATTTCAAGATCATTAAAAAATGAAACCAGCAATGAGCATGGTTTTTTGATTTCAAGATCATTAAAAAATGAAACCAGCCATGAGCATGGTTTTCTGATTTCACGCTCATTAAAAAATGAAACCAGCCTTGAGCATGGTTTCCTAATTTCAAGCTCATTTAAAAATGAAACCAGTTACGAGGATAGTTTTCGCGTCTCTGTAGCAACCTCTTTAAAACATGAAACAGAGCTTACGAGCATAGTTCCCATTTCTTTGTCAAGCTCATTAAAAAATGAAACAGTGGTCTATGGATTATACCTAGAGTCATGAGCATAGTTCTTCTCATGTGTCAATCTCGTTAAGAAATGAAACAACTTCCCCCTCTCCATTTGGGTCAAGTCCTACGTATAGTATTTGAATCTTCATTTCATTCTCCTTTGCAGTTTGTTGGCAGCCAATTCAATTTTTTCTATTGTCCTATCAGCTGCCTACACCTATGTCTTCTGAACTTCAAATTGCCGTCGCATTTTTGCAAATAGACGATATTTTCATTTCTTGCGACACTTGCAAATTGGTCTCAATTTCGTTTTCATGACTGTAAGTGTGAAAACCCCTCCATCGTTATTTGAACTATCATGATCTTTATTGATATTTTGAATGGCACTTAACTTTGGTTTATCATTATGTGGCTAAAAGGAATTTTCAAACTATGCCTATTTGGACATTTTTATATTGGTTGTATAACTTGATTTTATTAAACTGATAAGGTATTGAGCATATAGATTTATATTGTTTGGGATTTGCCTAGTCATCAAATTGCATAGGGGTCATGGTTTATTTTGTTTTTATATGATGTGATCCTTATTGTTATAGCTCTTGGTTTGTCGATTTTATAAAATCGATGGTCACAAGGTTTTAAAACGTTTGATTACACATTTATGCAATGACGCGTGGTTAATATTTGAGTTTGATTTCACATTGAATATTCATGGTCTGAAAGATTATGGTTAATGGCGCGGTGCCATATCACTCACCGTTTAATTCTTTGGTTGGCCGAATGATTTGGTTTTGAACTATGATTGATTGAACAGAGGATTAATTGGTGGTTGTACTTTGCCATTACTATTATGCATGGTGGTGAATAATTCCACCACCCTCGCATGCGCACATAAATGCTTCCCCTTTGATCATTCGTAGCTGTTAATGACCCTGCTCCTGTGTGTTGGTGAATGTGACCCAAACCCTTACCATGTGCTCGCATCATGGCTCCAGTCGTGAGGGCTGAACCGAATGGTAGCCAGGCTCTGTTGATGTTTGACAGTGCCCGCAGTGACCTCGAGGACAATGGGTGGCTCCCGTTCATACAGAAATTCGAGGGTTTTAACCTCTGCGTTGCTAGGAAATTCGCCATGACCTTTGATGGCTGTCGAGCCAAGGTCGGCGATGTTCAATTACAAATTGACGAGCAGTTTATCAGTCTTGCTACGGGTTTACCTGCCACTGGAAAACGATGGTCCAAAAATTGAAAAGTGGAAGAAGTCCCTTGGACACTGCTCTTCCAATCGCGTAAGGTTAGCTCTTGTGATAAAGGTTTGCCCGTGACAATGCTGAAACAACGTTGGCATGAGTTGTTGATGATTATCAAACAGTTTATCACCTGCAAAGGTCGGTACGGGTTTGTTTTCATACACCACCTTCGTTTGCTTATGGTTTTCATAGGCTATGAGCTTAATATGCCCTATTACTTGCATAGAAGCTTGTTTAAAATGTCTAAGAAATATAAAAGGAACCGGGCTAATAGCAGCCTTTTTCACTATGGGCTGGTTAAAATGATTGTTGTCTATCATTTGGTGTTACACGAAGACTATTGGAACAATTTCCTCGCTTGCAATGATTTTGAGGATTCGAACCCTCCACAGGTTGACAAACCTGTGGTGACCGAGGACAAGGCTATACCCCCAGTACCCTACAGCATCCTGCTACCTAAACCCTTGCCTGACTCACCTATCGACCTACCCCACTCTTTAACCAAGGATGTTGAGACTATTAAAGCTATGGGAAAGAAGCCTAAAGCCAAACCCACTGCAAACGCCAAAGGCAAAAAGAATGCCCGTCTAATTTATCAAATGGCGAGGAACAAACCAAAACCTCCAGTCAATCCTAGCCCTATCGTGTTGAGTGAAGACTCCAACTCGGAAGTGGAGCGTTTCTTGGCTAGTGAATACCCCTATTTGGAAGGTCTGTGTGCCAAACCCTCATATGACTTTGTGACAAACCTACCCCCTTGCCTACAAAACGACCCTAACTACCCAGGCATTAAGCTGCCTTGTGACACCCCCGGTCATTCATCCAAACCCTCTCCTGCTCTTCCTCAACCTATAGTGCCACCCTGTGATCAATGTAGCTCGTGGTTAAAGAGGTATTATCTTGATGTGCCAATGCTACAGTCCAGAATTCATTCTTTGGAGGACCAAGTTGCATGGCTTACCAGTCAAAAGGCTAAATTGCAAGCCACTGATAAGAAACAGAGGACGACAGGCTCTATTTTGTTTAAAAATGTGGAGTCAGCTACAGTGGTCATGAATTCAAAGTTGGCATAGTTTGAGCAGCCTCACTGGTATGTTCTATCACTTGTTTATATAACAAATTCAAATTCTTTGAATAGTTATGATTACAGCTTGGATTTGCTCTGTCACATTATATGCATTATGTACATAGTTTTGTTTTGATTAATGGAATTTCGTTTTCCCAGTTTAGCTTTGATTGGATTTTCTTCGATTCGATTGATCTTAGTATGGATTTGATTGGTTTGATTTAGCTTAAATTGGATACTTTGTTGTCAATTGAAGTCAATTGTATCTATTATAGACACAAGCTGTTTCTCGTATTTCAATTTTGAACACAATCAAGTTTCGATTCGAATTGGTTATAATGTATAAGTTATGATTGGCAACAATTGTGGTATGGTTAATTATTACGGTTTCATGTACCATATGACCTTCGATCAATAGGAATACAATTCAGATTATTCTCAATATGATCCTGTTAAAATATATCCAAATCAATTCATAACGGTTATGTGGAAAACCCAGCCGGTAACTTCGTATTGGTTTACTGTTAGCTTGACCCTGTTATCAGTTGGATTTGTATTTACGATGGATATGCTGTTTCTATTGGTTTTGTCAAACGAGATTGAATTCATGATTTGTTTCTATATTAAACCCAGTCGTGATTTGTTTGGAATTATTGATTTCGTTCAAATCAAATCGAGCTTATATGCACATTTTATCAATTATCACTTATGTCAATTCTATCGTGATTGTGGTCAAAGCCAAATCAATCTGGTTATGATTTTGTATGAATTGATCCTCGTATCTGTCTGAATTAATTTACCTGTGGTGTGAACCGTTTAATGTCATAACAGTTATAACAATTGTAAAACGATTCTATCTTGATCTGATCATATGTTCTGTTTTGGAAAAACACAACGTTGCATATGATTTGCTTGATTGCACTACTTTCGAATCGGATGTGAAACGATTTGTAAAACTGTTTGGTTTTGATTTTGTCTACCCGACTATGATGGCAATCGAAACAGAGCATGCTTGTCTCTCTATTTGGTTATTGGATTGTGATCCTATTTGATTTTAATTGGATATGGGACAGTCTTGTTACTGTTCGACCTAATTTTATGGTAACCGTGAAACAGAGTATTCCTACCCCTGTTTCGATTGAATCACTTTTGATTTTGTTTAATTTGAATGATAAAATCATTTGAGTCATTAGTGATTCGTTTTTATGTTTATTGAAAGAAAATTGGATTTGATTTTTTTTTTTAAAAGATTTGATTTGATTTCTATTTGATCCTGTATGTTATTTTAGACTAGCTACAGAATCAGATGATTCTGTAGCCAAGTCTGTAGAATTAGATTTTTATTGTTTTGTTAATGAAATATCTTTCTAACTTGATATTTTTGGTCTATTGCAGATGAATTCGAAATTACAGTGGATTTGATGAGCAGTTAGGGGATATTTGAAATATTTCACTTGCATTTTAGTTTCCTAGTTTAGTTGATTTTGGGAATATC
>JASDQU010819021.1:2959-35494 GCA_032191745.1 Picea mariana | reverse complement strand
CCGTTGGTTTGAGGGTGATAGGTGGTGCTAAACATCAATTTAGTCTCTAATCCTGCCATCAGTGATTTCCAGAAATTGGATGTAAATTTGGTATCTCTGTCAGATATTATCTTTTTCGGCATACCGTGCAGTCTAAATACCTCTTTCATGAATATCTGGGCGATATCTATTGCCTTATAGTTCGATTTGACGGGAATGAAATGAGCGGACTTGCTCAGTTTATCCACCACCACTATAATGGCATCATTCTGTTTGGTTGAAGTTGGTAATCCGGTGATAAAATCCATGGAGATGGTTTCCCATTTCCATTCTGGGATGGGTAAAGGGTGTAGTAGTCCGGCGGGGTGTTGATGTTCTGCTTTAACCTGTTGGAATTCTATGCATTGGGACAAATATTTGGCTATGTCCTTCTTCAATCCAGACCAATAAAATTGTTTCCGGGTGGCAGTAATCATTTTTTGGTATCCTGGGTGACCAGTGTAGGGTGTTTTGTGTAGTTCATCCATGATGAACCTATTCAATTCGTCACAATTGGGAATGTACAGTCTATATCTGTAAGTGAGCAGGCCTCCTTCGATCGTCTGATAGCCTTCATATTTTTCTCCAGCGGGTTCTTGCTGTAGTTACAGGGTCACATTTCGGACGAAGGGATCTGTTTCTTGTGCCTCCTTGACTCTGTTCTTGACATCTGTCTCGCAGGTACTCACCGCTGCCAGGTGAATTTTTCTCATGCTTCTGATAAGGGCATCGGCCACCCTATTCTCCTTCCCTTTAATGTGTTTGATTTCAAAATCAAATTCGCTAAGGAGGGCCATCCATCTAGCTTGTTTAGCATTGAGCTTGGGTTGATCAAACAAATACCGTAATCCACAGTGGTTTGTCATAAACACAAACTTCCTTCCCAGGAGGTAATGCCTCCACATTTTTAAGGCGTGTACTATGGCAGCCAGTTCCTGATCATGAGTCACATAATTGACCTCATGTTTATTCAATTTTCGGGATTCATAACAGATCACCTTTCCTTCCTGCATAAGGACTCCTCCCATCCCTTCCTTACAGGCGTTCATGCATACGAGGAAGTTAGTTTCTGGGTCAGCGACTTTTAACACAGGTGCATGTGTTAGTAGATGTTTCAAGGTTTGAAATCTTTCTTCGCATTGCTGTGTCCACAGAAATTTTGTTCCCTTCTTCTGGAGGGCAGTGATTGGACAACCAATCCTGAAGAAATCTTTTATAAATCTTCTATAGTATCCTGCCAATCCCATAAAGGATCTGATGTCTGAGACATCCTTTGGGGTAGGCCATTCCATGATAGACTTGATCTTGTCAGGATCTACTGCTACCCCTTCCTTGGACAGAAAATGTCCCAAGTAGTGTATTTGCTTCTGAAAGAAGTCACACTTGTTGAATTTAGCATAGAGTTGATGCTCTCTTAGCACTTGCAGCACAAGTCTAAGGTGTTCTTCATGTTCTTCTCTATTCTTAGTGTAGATTAATATGTCATCAATGAAAACTAGTACAAATTTATCTAAAAATTTACTGAGTACATTGTTCATTAAGCACATGAAAGTGGCAGGGGCATTGGTTAACCCAAATGGCACTACCACAAACTCATAGTGACCATACCGTGTCCGGAAAGCGGTTTTATGGATGTCTTCACCCTTAATTCGGACTTGATGGTATCCCAACCTCAAGTCAATCTTTGAGAAAACAGATGCGCCTCCCAACTGATCGAATAGATCGTTGATCCTGGGCAATGGGTACTTGTTCTTTATGGTTACTTTATTAAGTTGTCTATAGTCTATACACAGTCTAAGGGTGCCATCCTTCTTTTTCACAAACAGGACTGGTGCTCCCCATGGGGACACGCGGGGTCGAATATAACCCTTATCCATCATTTCTTTCAATTGTAACTTGAGTTCTACTAACTCAGGTGTGCTCATTCGTTAAGGTACCTTTCATATTCACAGAACCACTCCCTGTGGGGAGTTGATGCAGGAACATCNGTTAGGACCGATCTTCGATAGGTCCTAACAGTGCTCATTCGTTAAGGTACCTTTCATATTCACAGAACCACTCCCTGTGGGGAGTTGATGCAGGAACATCTCAAGCGAGTCAATGCGGAGATAAAAGACAGCTGGAAAAGAACCTAGCGCAAATTTTGAAAATGTCTTAAAACATTAATGAAGTCATCAAGTGGAGGCACACTTGTATAATGTAAAAGGACCTTGAGCGATCCGCTCTCATCGATAGTAGATAGAAGGCATTTATAGTAGTTAATGAAGGTAGATAGAATTTAATTCTAGTTTAGATGGTTTTAGAGCGCAAGAGGGAAACGGGATATAGAAACCCTCATTGTGTATTGTAAGGGATTGTGTCAATTGAGAGCATAGAGCATAGAAGGCAAGAAACAAAAAGCTATGTAGAAGAATTCCATGTACAAAAGTTCTAGATTAATACAAAAATATTTGATTCAGATTCATGGTGTTGTGATACTCTCTGTGTATGCACTATTGAATGGTATGTTTATGAATGTTTTACTCTTTTTGTCATGCATTTTCTGTTTATGCTATGTGTGTATTATTTCTTGTTAAATGTCTAAAATCTGAGAGAGAGAGAGAGGGTAAGGGAAATGAGTTTCAATTGTTTCTTTATCTGAGTAAGAGTTCCTACAAGGAGTGCAGTTGAATTG
This sequence comes from Picea mariana, assembly GCA_032191745.1. Lineage (NCBI taxonomy): Eukaryota > Viridiplantae > Streptophyta > Pinopsida > Pinales > Pinaceae > Picea > Picea mariana. The sequence goes on along the minus strand of JASDQU010819021.1, from coordinate 32,802 downwards.
TCCGCAAGGAGTGCATTTACAAAGGGTTTATAGGTTTGTCTCTGAAAGCTCAGATAAGATAGCTTTTGTTCTCATTCCCTCAGAAGTACAGCTAGGCACATGAGTCGTGCAAGGAGTGTGTAGGCCGAGTAAAGTCTTAGAGTTTGCGAACCTGAGAAATTGTTGAGAGACTGCTGCTGCAGGAAGTGCACAGAGTTGAAGGACTTCAATTCCTTGGAGTAATTGAGGAATTTGCCACAAGTATTGCATGCAGGAGTCTTCTTTAAGACTCGGAGTTGGAAAAATCTCAGGAAGGATAAAGCCTTTGAAATTGTTGAAGAGAAGCACAGGAAGTTTGTGCATTGGAGCATTGAGAAGGTGTCGCAAGTTTGTGTCACAGGAGGTTAAGTACCGTTGAAAACAACTTTGGTAAAAGGTTGCATAAGTCCTTGAGAAGGAAGAGAAATGGACGGTTGGAATTCTCCGTGGAGAATTCGCGAAATCCCGCGAGCTGTCAGATCTCACGGAGGAGCGGGGAAGTTATGGAGAGTGTTTTCAAAGGTTCAAGCTCAGGAGAGGCAGAGCCATAGATTCAAGTCAACAAGGTCCATTGGATTTACCTGTGGATTTCCATTTCAGGGTTTCGTGAGTTGAAGTCCTGAAATATTTGCATCAGGATTCACGAAATCACGAAGTCTGAAATCTCGATGGAATGAGGAGATTTTGAAAAGTCAACCTTGCGAGCGCATCGGAGTTTCAGTAATTTGGGTTTCTGGATTTCAGGGTTCGTGGAGCAGAGTTTCATGACATCGCAACTCATGAAATCGCGATAAGGAGAAATCCGAAATTGGCAATGGAAAGGTCAAGTGTTGACTGTTTTCGGGTTTCGTGGATTTGAGAGACAGGGCGCTTGACCACCGAATTCATGAAATCGTGAAGTCTGATCTCCTGAAGTATAAAGGGGGAAATTTCTCAAAGTTATTTGTGGGTGTAGGTTTCCCAAAAGAGAAATAGAAGAGCCAATTGTTGAGAGCTCTTCGGGCCAGTGGAAGAGGAAAGATCCTGTGTGCGTGGACTTCCGACCTGCGGGTTGGGGAGGGCTGCGTCATTCTGGTATCAGAGCCCAGAAATATTTCTTTTCTTTCTGTAGCAGGGAAAAGAAGATTCACCATGCCACCGAGAAGAAGGGGTAGGAAGATGCCTGATCTAGCCATGGAGAGAGAGATGCATGACCTACGTGCCAGACTTGAAGACATGGAGACAACACAGAGGTGCACAACCAGTGCTGGGGATGTTAGTGAGTCTGAAAACGAAAATGAAGCTGGACATGACGAAGAATAAGTCACAAAAAAAATGCAACAAATGAATGCCTACTTAGAGCTGTTGTAAGAATGGGTGCAACAGCCAAAATTGACATTCCAGTTTATGAGGGAAACTTGGATGTTGAAGAGCTTCTAGATTGGATTAGAGCTTTGGACACATACTTTGACTATGAAGATGTCGAAGAGGACAAGAAGGTCAAACATGCTGTCACAAGATTAAGGGGACATGCAGCATTGTGGTGGGATGAGCTACAAGCTTACAGACACTGCCAAGGCAAGTAGAAGATCAAGAGTTGAGACAGGATGATCGCAAAGATGAAGGTGAAATTCATTCCCAGGGATTATCAAATTACCTTGTTTCGAAGGATGCATAACTTGAGGTAGAAGTTGATGACAGTGAAGGAGTACACTGAAGAGTTCTACAGGCTGAACATTAGAGCAGGTCATTGTGAAAGTAATGATGAAAAAGTTGCCAAGTATATGAATGGTCTGAGATACAAAATTTAGGATGAGATGAGCATCATGACCATCCGAATGGTGGAATATGCTTATCAAATGGCTCTAAAAGCGGAAGAGAAGCTGAGCCGAAAACAAGGTCAAAGAGGCCGAGGAAGATGTCAAGTCAGGGGAAAATCAGTTGTCCAAGATAGAAATTAGAAGCCTAAAGAAGAATGGAAGAAACCTCAGAATCGAACTGAGAGAGGTGGAAGCTCACAACGAGGGAAATATGTTGAACAATGAGGGCAATATACTAACCCGAGAGGAGATTATGCTGATAATAATATTTTCCCTCGTACCATAGGTAGAGGAAGAGGAAGAGTTGGAGTAATAACATGCTTCACATGTGGAAAGGCTGGACACAAGTCTTATGAATGTCCAGACAAAAAGAGGGAAGGTGGAGAGGCTCACATTTCCGAAGCTCAAAGGCAGAATGTTGAGGCAGAGGATGCTGAAGGCGGAAGATCACTGATGATGCGAAAATCTCTTTTAACGCCAGAGAAGAGGTGGAGAGTTCATTCCAAAGAAACAGACTTTTTCAGACTGCATGCAAAACCAAAGATAGGGTATGAAAAGTCATTGTGGACAGTGGTAGCACATATAATCTCATTTCTACAGAGATGGTAGAGAAGATGGAGCTGGAGATGATTGAACATCCAAGTCCATACAGAGTTTCATGGCTACAAAAAGGACATCAGGTAACTGTCACTAAATAGTGTTTAGTTGAATTTAANCTGGGTAGACCGTGGCAATATGACATAAATGTGATTCATGATGGGAGAATGAACACCTACACCCTAGAGAAAAATGGGAGAACTCACATGTTGCTTCCAATCAAAGATAAGGAGGTGAAACCTGAAGTAAGAAACACTGTACTTCTCATGAATGGGAAGGAACTTCTTACAGAGGTTAAGAAGAAGGAGGAACCACAATTCATTGTGGTCAGGAAGCCAAAGATTGTTTTAACCAGCACAAGGGTGGATGATTTACCAGAAGAGGTTCAGGAACTGCTGGAAGAGTTCACTAACATAGTAGTGGACGAACTACCTCGTTCGTTGTCACTGATAAAAAGTGTGAGTCATCACATTGATCTCATATCGGGATCTAGTTTACCAAAAAAAGTCGCATACATATTGACGCGTTAGGAGAATGAAGAGGTCAAAAGACAAGTCCAGGATTTGTTGGACAAAGGTTTGGTTAGAGAAAGCTTGAGTCCGTGTGTTGTACCGACAGTACTCAGTCTAAAGAAAGATGGAGGTTGGAGGATGTGTACTGACTCAAGGGTGATCAACAAAATAACTATCAGGTACAGATTTCCATTGCCAAGGATGGATGATTTGATGGATTGTTTGAGTGGAGAAAAATATTTTTCGAAGATTGATTTGAAAAGAGGTTATCACTAGATTCACATGAGAGAAGGTGACAAATGGAAGATAACATTCAAAACAAATGAAGGGTTGTATGAATGGCTTGTTATGCTGTTTGGATTAACGAACGTGCCAAGTACTTTCATGAGATTGATGAATGAAGTCCTGAAGGATTTCATCGGAAAATTTATTATCGTATATCTTGATGATATACTGATTTTCAGCAAAACAAAGGTAGAGCATCTGAAACATTTGGCTATAGTGATGCAGAGGTTACAGCAGGAGAAGCTGCTGATAGACATGTAGAAATCCTCATTCATGAAGATGGAGCTCATTTATTTGGGGTTTGTTATTTCTGCATATGAGTTGAGGATGGATCCATATAAAGTGGAGGTGATCAAGAATTGGCCGTCACCAAAGAATATCTTTGAGGTGAGAAGTTTTCATGGATTGGCTAGTTTCTACCGAAAATTCATTAGGAATTTTAGTGGGATTAGTGCACCGATGATGGACACAATGAAGAAGAGACACAAATCTTTTCACTGGACAGAAGAGGTTGAGAAGAGTTTTAATTTGAAGAGGAAAATCATGGAACAACCAATCCTGGTGTTGCCTGATTTCCAAAAGACATTTCAAGTGAAATGCAATGCAAGTGGATTTACAATAGGGGCAGTCTTGAGCCAAGAAGACANTACTCCACTTATGACAAGGAGTTCTATGCTATTATTCAGGCATTGAAGAAATGGAGATATTACTTAATTCCTAAAGAGTTTGTCTTATACAGTGATAATCATGCATTGCAATTTGTGACTCAACAAGAGAAGTTGAATCAAAGACATGTAAAATGGGTTGAATATATGCAAAATTTCACTTTTGTGATTAAACATGTTTCTGGTATTGCTAACAAAGTTGTTGATACTTTGAGCAGGAAGTGTTTGCTATTGTAGGAGTTCAGGGTCAAAACGTTGGCTTTTGATGATCTCAAGGAGATGTATCAAGCTGATCCATATTTTAAAGAGGTGTACGAAGAAGCTGAGAATCCAATTCTCAGAGATAAAATCCATTGGGAAGAATACATGATCCAGGAAGGATTACTGTTTAAAGGTAATTTTCTTTGTATTCCAAAATTCTCCATGAGAGAGAATTTGCTGAAGGAGAAACACAGTGGAGGATTGGCTGGGCATTTCGGTCATGACAAGATGTTTGCAAAGTTGAATAAGTCATACTTTTGGCCAGGAATGCGAGAAGACGTCAAAATATTTATGGGTAGATGTAGAATTTGCTAGCATTCAAAAGGCAAGAGGCAGAATGCAAGATTTTATCAACCATTGCCCATACCTGAGAAGCCGTGGGATGCAGTCAGCATGGACTTCATATTGGGGTTTCCAAGAACACAAAGAGGGTTTGACTCAATATTTGTGGTGGTGGATATATTTTCCAAGATGGCACACTTCATTCCATGTCAGAAAACCAGTGACGCAACTCACATTGTGAATCTATTTTTCAAAGAAGTCATTCGACTTCATGGCTTACCAAGGAGCATAGTTTCGGATCGAGACACTAAGTTCATAGGACACTTTTGGAGGACCTTAAGGAAGAAGCTGGGAACTAACTTGTTTTTCAGTTCGGCTTATCATCCTTAGACGTATGGACAGACATAAGTGGTGAGCAGAAGTCTGGGAGACTTGCTGAGGAGCTTGGTGACAGAACACCACAACCAGTGAGACAACATATTACCACGGGCAGAGTTTGCTTATAACGACTCAGTTAAAAGAAGCATGGGGCAGAGTCCATTTCAGATTTTCTATGGTATGCAGCCAAGAGGAATTTCTAAGATTAGGGATTCAGAACAGATTGCGACTAGGAGCACTAGTGCAGAAGATTTCACAGAAGCGATGAAGGAGCTTCATAGCCAGGTGAAGGAGAGATTGCAACATTCGAACCAAGGATATAAGTGGAGAGAAGATCAACACAAAAGACATCTTCAATTTGAAGTTGGAGATTTGATCCTTGCACATTTTAGAAAGGAAAGGTTCCCGAGAGGAACATATAATAAACTGAAAATGAAGAAAATCGGACCATGCAAGGTCTTGAAGAAATTTGGGGCGAATGATTATGAGATTGAATTACCTGATGGGATCATAATTTCTTCGATATTCAATGTCTTAGATTTGTACCCATATAAAGCTGAGGTAGCAGAAGAAGGAAATGAACAACCAGAGGTTCAATGGCGAAAACAGATGCCAGTTGCATAAAAGCTGCAGATGGAGTGCATACTGGACAAAAGGGTCAGTAAGAAGAATAGGCGAAAGCAATACTTTGAGTATTTGGTCAAATGGAAGGGCCATCCAGTTGAAGATGTCAGCTGGGAGAATGAAGTAGAGATCCAGAGGCATGGATAGACTGTGCGCGAGCTCATGGACAGGAGCCCATGAAAATTTTCAAGCGAGGGAGTATGATGCAGGAGCATCTCAAGCGAGTCAGCGCGGAGATAAAAGACAACTGGAAAATCACCCAGCACAAATTTTGAAAATGTATTGAAACATTAATGAAGTCATCAAGTGGAGGCACACTTGTATAATGTAAAAGGACCTTGAGTGATCTTCTCTCGTCCATAGTAGATAGAAGGCATTTATAGTAGTTAATGAAGGTAGATAGAATTTAATTCTAGATTAGACAGTTTTAGAGAGAAAGAGGGAAACGAGATATAGACACCCTCATTGTGTATTGTAAGGGATTATGTCAATTGAGAGCATAGAGCATAGAAGGAAAGAAGCAGAAAGCTGTGTAGAAGAATTCCATGTACAAAATTTCTGGATTAATACAAAAAGCTTTGATTCAGATTCATGGTGTTGTGATACTCTCTGTGTATGTACTGTTGAATGGTATGTTTATGAATGTTTTACTCTTTTTGTCATGCATTTGCTGTTTATGCTATGTGTGTATGATTTCTTGTTAAATGTATGAAATCTGAGAGAGAGAGAGGGTAAGGGGAATGAGTTTTAATTGTTTCTTTATTTGAGTAAGAGTTCCTGCAAGGAGTGCAGTTGAATTGTCCACAAGGAGTGCATTGACAAAGGGTTCATAGGTTTGTCTCTGAAATCTCAGATAAGATAGCTTTTGTTCTCATTCCCTCAAAAGTACAGCTAGGCATAGGAGCCATGCAAGGAGTGCACAGGCCGAGTAAAGTCTCAGAGTTTGCGAACCTGAGAAATTTTTGAGAGACTGTTGCTGCAGGAAGTGCGCAGAGTCGAAGGACTTCAATTCCTTGGAGTGATTGAGGAATTTTCCACGAGTGCGCGCAAGAGTCTTATTTAAGACTCGGAGTTGGAAAAATCTCATGAAGGATAAAGCCTTCGAAATTGTCGAAGAGAAGCACAGGAAGTTTGTGCATTGGAGAATTGAGAAGGCATCACAAGTTTGTGTCGCAGGTGGTTAAGTACCGTTGAAAAACACTTTGGTAAAAAGTTGCAAAATTCCTTGAGAAGGAAGAGAAACAGATGGTCGGAATTCTCCGTGAAGAATTCTCGAAATCCCGTGAGTTGTCAGATCTCACGGAGGAGCGGGGAAGTTACAGAGAGTGTTTTCAAAGGTTCAAGCTTAGGAGAGGCAGAGCCTTAGATTCAAGTCAACAAGGTCCGTTGGATTTACCCATGGATTTCCATTTCGGGGTTTCGTGAATTGAAGTCCCGAAATCTTTGCATCAGGATTCCTGAAATCGCAAAGTCCGAAATCCCGATGGAATGAGGAGTTGTTGAAAAGTCAAACTTGCGAGCGCATCGTAGTTTCAGTAATTTGAGATTTCGGGGTTCGTGGAGGAGAGTTGCATGACATTTCAACTCACAAACTCGTGACAAGGAGAAATCCAAAATTGGCAAGTGAAAGGTCAAGTGTTGAGTATTTTCGGGTTTCGGGGATTTGAGAGATAGGGCGCTTGACCACCAGATTTGCGAAATCACGAAGTCTGATCTCCCAAAGTATAAAGGGGGAAATTTCTCAAATTTGTTTGTGGGTGTAGGTTTCCCGAAAGGGAAATAGAAGAGCCAATTGTTGAGATCTCTTCGGGCCAGTGGAAGAGGAAAGATGCTGTGTGCATGGACTTTCGACCTGCGGGTTGGGGAGGGCTCCGTCAGGAGTCATATGAAACGGTGCACCTAAGTCAACCAACTATGCCTCATGATCTGCATTTGTTCTTGAAGAAGCCAATTACACATCCCCTCCTTCTTCCTTGGAGTTATTTTCTTTTGTAGAAGGAGATTCTTCAAATCCCATCTTTTTCTCAATTTTGGATCTACATTGCTTCTTGTAGTGCCCTTCTTTTCCACATCTCCAACATACATTTACAAAATTTCTGGGAGATTTATATCTACCCTTATACTTATATATCCCACTTGAGGTCTTAGATCCATTTATTTCTTGGGAGCATCCTCTTGCAAATAATGCATCTATACTCTGTCCTTCCATGTTCTTCTGTCTCATCTCCTCCAACAACAAGGATGAGACCACTTCATCAAACTTCAAGGTAGTTTTATTACTACCTATGGCCACAACCAAACTATCCCACAAGTCTGGTAAAGAGCACAACAAATTGATACACTTATATTCATCTGAAATTTTAATCTCAACATATACTAATTGACTTACCACAATATTGAACTCATTCAAATGCTCTGTCATCAAGTCTCCATCTCTCATCCTCAGGTTATACAACTTCTTTCTCGAGAATAGTTTAATTAGTATGGACTTAGACCGATACAACTTCCCCAACTTATCCCATAAATCCTTGGTTGTAGCTTCCTCTAACACATTCAATAATATTGAATATGAGAGACACAATTATATTTTTCTCTTTGCCTTCCGATCCAAATTTTTTCATTCATCTGTTGATGTTCTTGTAGGTGTAATAGCTATATCCACCATGATCCATTGATCTCTTTCCACCAACACATCTTTCATCTTCAGCTTTCACAACTCAAAACGTTTCCCATAAAATTTATCGATCTCCATTTTTGCACTGCTATCCATTTCTCTTCACCTAAAAAATCAATACTGCATATCTCCCATTGTAACAAGGCTTATCATGGTCCCAAGACAAACCCTTGAAAACAATGGAATCCCGCTGAAGCCAACAAAGCTATGATACCAAATGTGAATTTTAACATTGTACAATTATTTACTGCAAATAGATTTTCAATAAAAAAACATAAAAGATACAATGGAAAATACAAACATTAGACAGATATTTTTCCCCTGGAAACCCAAACCGGGAAAACTAGGATATTCTATATTCATTCATAGTGATACATTATTTACAATACAATATACATATAAGATCCAACAACATCCAAAACCCTAACCCAATGACCTGGATTAGTCAACAACCCTAATTCCTTAACTGGAAATAGAAAACCATCATCAAAAACCATGTGCCAAAAAATTGACCAACAATGGACATGAAAATCAAGGCGACGTGAAAAACGAGGAAACAATGTGACACGTTTCCTAAGGAAAAAAAGGGGGGGTGCTCCTACGTGACCAACTCAATGTAGAAGACATTAGAGCTAGTCATGCAAAGAATATAACACATACCCAACACCAATATCTCAGAGAACTAACTAAGGAGGCTTGACCATTCCCTTAGCCATACTATCCGACTACCCAAGTACTAGAGAGTGATCTCCCCAAGTGTTGTTCTCATTGTACTATACAAACAATATGGTCAAATGGTTTACTTGATTGGTCTCAATATTCTAGGGGGTATTCCGATATATGAGAGGTACGTGGGATCTCAAATCTATATTAGTGGAATAAACACATTGTCCCCGAGTTGCAGTGTTGATAAGTAACAAAAACTCCTATGTTTATAGATGTTAGAATACGTCTATACCTAAACATCCCTAATATTCTCCCAAATTTGTGTGATACTCCTTTTATCCCACTTTATTCCACTTTTTGAATCACCCCAATTGGATCTTCTAGTCAAAATATATGCAGATTTCCAAAAAACAAAACACACCTTTTAAAACCTTGATTTGGAGACTATTCTACTAGCCGACATTTATTCTATTGTAGCTATGCAATTTCAACCCTTCTGAGTCTAAAATTCCGTCATGAGGTAGATGTATGTGTCTTATTTCCAACCCCACAGGTTATACCAAGATTGGATTCTCCAAGAGAATTTTATGATAACGTTCCCAAGATGTGTTGATGTTTTTCCTTTCAAGAGAACGAACTTGTACAACTTGTCACGTGTCACTGTCTTCACTTCAGAACTTGAAATTTGTACCAATAACAATTTGTTTCATACCCTAAACAATGGATCTTTTATAACTTAATTTGGAGGTCTGTATCTTTTGATATAACATTTTCCCCAAGAACACATGTTTTAGACTGAAATATGGACTAGCCAAACACCCTAATTTCCTCAGAGAATAAATTTCATAGTACAGTGAATCAAGGGATGAAATTTTTACAAAATATACTTCACTATTCTGTCTTCATAATATAAAAATTTCAGAACTTGAAACCAAGCCACAAAAAAGTTGGAGCGAAAATTCCAAGAAAACTTGTTTCCGACTAGTTTCAGGACTAGTAAAAAACCCTATATTGAACAGAATGTATCTCCAAAAATATAGAAAACCAAGATATTAAATTTGTACCCAAGTTATCTCTATATGTCTTCTCTACACCATATAAATTCCATATCCTGAAACCTTCCATAAAAAAATTTGTATTGAAAATTCCAAGAAGACATGTTTTGAAGAAGCCAATCTCGAGGATTGTCTAACTCTGATACCAAATGTTAAGAACTAAATATCAAAATAGAATAAAAACCTTAGAATAAGTAATCCAATCCTTGAAAAAGAGATAAATTCATATAATAAGCCTCTTCAAGGGGGAAACCTCCTTATACATCACAATAATTCACAAATACAAGATGATTCCAACTGAAAAGGTCTCCTTGGTATATATAGGAGACTATGAGGTACAATTACAACTAATGGACCCAATATGACATAAATAAAATAGCAATACTAAGGTAATATTCCCCAATTAAGGGGTAATGTGCCATGATTTAGGGCTTAACATACTCAACACCCAACATTTTCATCATTTGCTTTGCCTTTGTGCAACTATCGAGAAAGACATTATCACTTAGAAGTATCTTATCTTTGAGTAACTTGGAATTACTCAGAAATAGAAATGTACACCATCATAAAGAATAAATCAAATCAACCCTTTTCTTCCTTCATTGTGTGACAATATTAGTTAAACAAACAGGGGACTTAACGGTTAGTTACCTCAAAAGTGTTGATAAACATGCATCAGACATGCTAGACATTTCTTTCAAGTTGTACATAACATTTTTGTCCTAGTTGGGTAGACCTTGACCTCTGTACTCAACCAAAGAGAGGGGGGGTGGAAGTATATTCCAGGATTTTGAAGAAGGTATCTATGAAATTTTCATCATCCCCTTGTTCATTTTGTTGGAATGCGTCTAGCAACATTTCCTCCATGGCTTGGGTATCTTACAAGAAATCATCCATACCAACCTCTATATCATTTCCTTCATCCCCAACATGTGAAGAAATAATTTTACTATAGAGTTTTTGAATTGGTGACTTGAGACATAGTGGGAATTGAATAAGCAATTGTTTCAACCATTCTCGGTATGCTTCCTCTCCAAGCTAAGATGTTTTAGAAACAAGATCGTGACTTGAGATAGTAGTGGGGTGAAACAATATATGTTGGATAGGTTTCTCATCATCAGATTCCTAATAGTAAAAATATTAAACATTACATCGATAATATTAGTAATACAATGCATTTAATATCAAACATTATTCAAACCCTTATTAGAAGAATATATTTTTTTCCCAATAATAAACATGCAACCAACATTGTTATAAAACAAATGTCAAATTAAGCAATACATTTACATTGTTTCTATTGAAAATCCAAAAATATAATTACTCAATCATCATTTTCTTACACCCTACGGGGGGTGTCTACACAAAAGAGATCCAATTCACATTCTAATATTGTTGACCTAGGCTGGTTGCTAGAAGATGTCATGTTATGATTCGTAGGTTAAAGCAGGTGTCCATTTTCATCAAACATCTGCTCACGGTATCTTTCTCTTGATAAGAGTTTGCAAAATTTTAGGACTAATTCAATATCTTGGGCATATGAACTTGATTTTGAATCATGATCATGTAAAATTCAATGAACAAATATTGAACTGCACCTGCATACATAACACAAATTCAATGAGATAAATGAATTATAAATAAAATATAGATTTACTATAATCGACGGGAGACAACTTAAAGGACTTGCGACATTATGGAATGAGATAGAATCTAAAGAATTGGCCATTTGATATTATAACTTCTTTTTTTCTGCATTTGCACCAAAATTGTCATATTGGGAAGCAAAGAAAAATCTAACTTAAAATATAATTTTGAATAAATTTTATAAATTAACGGTGCACTTAATCATACAAATATGCACCAGTGTGTTTAATTGAGTAAAGCACCAAAGGATGACCTCTATTATTGCCTCTGCAAAGCAAAACCTCTGCAAAATTTAAATGCGGATGTTTGAATTTTCATTTTTCAAATTAAATTGTTTGATGGTGCGTTATTACTTGCACACAACACCGGTTTGTTTCTAATAGTATAACACACTGACTCAAGCAAGTTAGAAAAATAATGTGTGCTTACTATCAATGCGTTGAAATTTATTATGAAAAATAAGTTGATTTTTTATACGTACACATCACACTGATACTCTGCTCATTGTAAAGCACATCGAAAATGTAAGTTTCGGGAAAAAAATAACATGCACATTTATCATCAATGCGCTAAAATATACAAGAAAAGATGAGCCGAATTTCAACTTTTTGTGTTTATAAATGAAAACCTTATTCATTCTTTTATATTTTTGTGAAAATTTAAAGGGAGATTTGTACAACAAATATTTATCAACAAAGACTTCAAAGTGGGTGGATTTTTTTGAAGAGACAAATTTGAAGGGGATTATTATAGATCACATACAAATCTGCAGAGGAGAAATTTCAGGTATATGATTTTATTCTATTAATCATCTTAATCTTTCCCCTATTTGATTCAAACAATTTTTAGTGCATTCTCAAACGAAAAAAATGATTTCATAGTTACCTTCAGTATCGGAAGCCCTAATTTCCTCATTGTATTTTGCTTTCTCTTTCTATATTTCATAAGGAGAATGTTTTTTGAGCAATTGTTTTTAATAGTGTTTGCTTATTTATATATGGTTGTTTCCTATCCATTTCAATGAAACCACTCATTGCATTGGATCCCAACCCGTCCTATCACTGTCATTTTTTTTAAACGTATTCATGGTTAATAGTGTGCTTTGTACATAGGAAGAGAACCGATGCACATTTTTATGTCAACAACACTACTTAATTTAAATTATAAATAATATTGAAAAAAAACTTTTCATGTTCAACGATGCACATTGTACCTAGATAAACATCAGGGCACATTTTCTTACAAAGAGCATTGTTGAGTTTAAAATGGAAATATTTTTTTTATATGGAAACCACCACATCTTAATTTTTTTCAGAGGTCTACAGTTCGTAATAAACAATACTAAGGAAGTCGTGCTTTTCTTAATTCATAAAGCATCGAATGAGTAAAAAAAATTGTAAAACATTTTCAGTTTCTCAACAACACTGTGATAATATATTGGTGTGTATAAATATAGTTTAAGTATCAATGTATATAAATATGGTTGATGCCCCATGCATATTATGTTACTATACACACCGATATATTACTTTGTAAAAAATTAAATAATTTTATATATGATGATTCTTGTTTTTGTTTTACACATATTTTGAAATTTCCAAGGGACAAACAAGGGGAAAAGCACGACATCCTAGTAGGGATGTCCAAGAAAGTGTATAAGAAGATGGTAAAATAAATGAAAATAATTGCATCACAAGAGGATCCATCCTAAGTACAATGTGCATTGGAGGTATGTAATCATTTATTTATTCTTTTATGTACATAAAATTTTATTATCATGTGAAATGCTAATTTTCAATTGTTTTGTTGCCGAAAAGATAAAAAAATAGAACCAATTCAACACACACGACGGGACGAAAAGGAACAAAAGGGTTGATGGTAAACTTCGTGAGAATTTACATTTTTTATCTTCCTTAATATTTCACGTTTGTTGTGATATTTATATTTAAATAACTAATTTACACTTGTCTATGGAAGTCTTCTAATTGGTGCTAACATACAAACATGAGCCAACCCATGAATTGATAAACATTGGGTTAAGTATGGGTTGTGAGAATATGTTAAAGTACGAAATTTTAATTGAACAATTTGTAGGGAGCTATGTTGTTTAACTTTCCTTGTTTTATAATTAATAAAACAACAAGAAACCTTTATATTAATTATATTGAATGTTCTTTGTCATGACATATTAAACATGCAGGAAAAAAATTTGTATGGAATGAAACCAATAGAGGATATTTTGAGAGAAGGCATGAAGCATGGATTCAAAAAAATGTGTATTTTTTATGAAATACTTGGTGCTAAGGTATGCTTTTTATTTATGTAGTCATGTATATTCTACTATATATATAAATGTAGATATACTTATTACATTTTATTTATATGTTTCTAGATGGAAGATGAAGAGGTGAAACTCAAAAAACAAGATGATCAATAAAACATTAGGATAAATAACCAAAGTACAATATCACCTACAAATGATGAAGAAATGAGGCATGCATGCATCTCGAGCAATGAGAACAGTTTAATTGATGAATGGAAATCAATATAATTGAATGTTACTGCAAGTTGTATGTTTTGGAATATTTTTCTTTGATAATCATGGATTTTGTTTAATTTACTTGACATATTGTCCCAATTGCATGAGGACATGTTACCAATAAGTGTAAAAAATAAACATGGATTTCAATTTCATTATTGTGGACCTTTACATTGTCCTTTTTTGTATGACAATGGGTCTCTTATTTATATATATGATAATATGGGTTTCTTATTTTATTGCATTGTCGAATGTTGTAACATGTTGCATTGTTGATTAATTAATATGTGGATGATTTAAATTGTTACAAATAATAGACGTGAAATTCATTGGATAACACATTAATGCAATCATTATATCAAAATGAAATAACAAAAATATAAAACAATATTATTATAAAATAAAATAAAATTTGAAATGAATAATTGAAAATTTGTAAAAAAACCAATTAATTAATATATATACATATCAATGCACTATATTCTTATGAACTCACTAGACAGTGTGTTCCATAATATCAAAAGTGATTTGTTTTGAGTATTGATATGCACCGGTGCGCATTAATTATAATAACACACTAGCACAAACTATGAAAAAAAAAACATTTCGTAAATGACACAACATACAATAATATTTATAATTTCAAAATTGTACAGTGCTCATGTTTTAAATATACATCGGGGAACTAAATTTAATGTGTGCATTGGTGTGCTACTTTTATTATACACACCGGGGCTCTAAATATAATGTACACACCGGTGCTTTTAGTATAATATACACACTGATGCTTTGTAAAAATGATGGCGCCGACATCTCACCTAGAATATTCAAAATTTCACTACCCTTCAGTTCACATGGTAATACAAACACTTGTGCATACTAATCATACAAGCACCGGGGGAAAATATATATTAAACACACTAAGGCTTAGGATAACTTAAATGCACCAGTACACACTATAACTTAAAGACACTAGGGCATACAAAAACTAAAGTGCACAGGTGCTTCATATGAAAACACGACAGAACTGATGCGTAAAAATGATAAGAGCATCAATGCTCTGCATACAACAAAAAAAGGAGAAACTTATGCATAATAATTATAAATTCACTTGTGTGTTTGTATTATATTAATGTACCATGGAAGTTTGGTTAAGAGAGCACCTATGCATTTTGAAAACAAAAGAACCAAAAAAATAAACCTCCGCTACAACCTCTTCCCACCCATTATTTTTTATTTATATGGAACATCATTTAAAACCTCCACTAAAGCCTCTATGGTCAATAGAGGAGGTTGTAGTGGAATTTTTTTTGAAAATTTTCCCAAATTTTGTAACACTAAAAACCTTCGCAAAAACCTCCACTTGAAGGTGTTCTCCTTGTAGTGACCTCACAAATACCTGAAGGCCCTTTTCATTGTAACCCAATGTTCATGTTAATGATTAGCTATGAATTGACTCAATAATCTCACTACTTGGGCTGTGTTTGGCATAGTGCAAACCATAAAAAACATCAAACTATAAAATGCAATAGCATAAGAAACACAATCCATATCCTCCATCAATGTAGGTGTTCTAGGACACTACTCAACTAAAATTTTAGTTTCCACAATAATCAAAACACTCAGTGGTCTTCAATATTCCATGCAAGCACATTATAGTGTATAGTTTCCACACTTTATTTGGCTCAACTAGATATTTTTATTTTCTCTATCTCTCCTAATCTACATTCCCAAGATATATTTTATATCTATGAAGTCCTTCATATAAAATTGTATTGAAAGTTGGGGCTTCAAATATTTAATCACATCCTTACTATTACCAAATAACAACATATCATCTACAAATAGAGTGATAGCAAGGAAATTACCACATCATATTTATAATACACACAATGATTTGATTTGGACCTTAAAAATCCCAATCCCAACACAAAAGAATCAAAATTTTGGTGCCATGTATCATTATTTCTAAGTGAAAGCATTTCCTCATCCATGGCCAGTATTCAAGACTCCTTATTTTCCATCTCCATTTCCTCTTTCACAGTTCTAGCCTCATTGGTGTTAGAAAATAAAACAAACATATATCCAAAATTGGACGAACTATAACTATACTTGTCTATATGCCTTCTATGCCAAGTGGAACTACTTACTGTTTGAGGTGTAGTTTCATTCTCACATCCTAAACTCTCTTCCTCATTAGGCCTATCATGACATTGATGTTCATTTTCTACTTCATCTTTCTTAGTATTGGGTGGTAACTAAACCACTAACTTATCCTCATCCTGTTTTGGATACATCACTGTGGGAGATGGCTTAATTTCTCTAAAAATGATATTTTTTCTATAGAAAATATTTCCATTTGCAGGATCCAAAAGGTTATACCCTTTCACACCAATGTTTTAGCTCATAAATATGCATTTGACAAGATTGTTATGCAACTTCGACAACTTCTCCTTAGGAAAATCAGGATATGCCACATATATCCAAAAAAATGAATATCCTAAAGTGAGGGATAATTTCCTATATATACCACCATAGGGGTATTATCCACAAGGGATGAGGTGGGAGACCTATTAATCAAGTAACATTCAATATAAACTTCTTCTTCCCATAAATTATTCTCTATATTAGCTCCACTGTCCTAAATCTCTCCATGAAAATTTTATTCATTGTCCTGCAAATTGGTGCAGGCGTGCTTGTAAGCATGTCCGCTCACAGGATCCTCCCTTTACCAAGACCCAAAGAACCCTAATGTCCTTCTATTTCCCTATCGGGAAGTCTGCACTCACAGAACTCTTCGCACGATCCCCTCTCTTTACTTATCGGGGAATCGGACTTTGCGACTTCGGGAGATCAATGGTCGAGCGTAGGACTCTCGAATCCCCGAATCCTGATTCAAGTCAACGATACCTTTTCCTTTACCCTTTCAAAACTTTTCTTATCATGAGTTCGACACTCGTGGTGTCGAGCAACTCGTTTCTCCGACTTCCGAGTCCCGATACACAGAAAACTCCGATGCGCTCGCGAGTTGACTTTTCAATGGTCCCTTTACTCCATCGACATTTCGGAGTTCGCAAAATCGCGAATCCTAATGCTTATATTTTGGGCCTTCTCCTTCCCTGAATTTTTGAAAGGATGTGCCACCTGTCCACCTACCGATGCATGTGGCCCCACACTGTTCCTTTGGCCTATCAGGATATCGCGTTTCGCGATTCCAAATTGCAAGAGTGTGTTGTCTTCAAGACCTCCGATACGTCGAACCCTGACTTTGTCAGGTCTCTGACACGCATCCCAAATGATGGACGGTTCAGATCGAACCTTGGACTTCACCAAGCACAAGGTCAAACCATTCACCTATATGAGCCTCGGTGACCGAATCTCCAGTTGAGTGATCACACGACACGTGTCCTTCTTGAGATACACAACTATGATCCCCTCATTGTTGTGGAACTCAAAAGGTCTCGGGATCTTGACTTCTGAACCCCCGATATACCGATGACTCCTGGTTCCTGCCACTTTTCCCAATAGATAGACAGCTCTGAGCTCGTTGGGATTTCCATGATGGATTTTCCGATCTCTGGTCCACGGGATTCCCGATTTCCCGAACCCCGACGCCTCAATATCTTGATGCTTCTCGGGGTTTACACTCTACTCATGAGGATTTAAACCCTGTGCAACTCCTGTCAAATGGACGATTGATGGGTAACTGTTTGATAATCCAATGGCTCATGATCCCTAGAGCTTGAGCTCTGGATGCAGCCGTAACCTCCCCACTTCTTTAACAGATCGGACGGCTAGCGGGATTTCGCAAATCCTCTCCACAAGATCCTGACCGTTTGTTTTCTCCTCCTCGATACGTTCAAGAAGTGAACCAAGGACTTCTTCCTGGACTTAATCACCTGTGACACAAAACTCCGTCACCTTGATTCACTCGATATTCTCCAACTCCTTATGCTACCTTCAATATCTTCAAAGGATTTATCCCTCCTGAGCTTTCTCACAACTCTGAGTCTTAGAGAAGATTTTTTTTCACGCACTCCTTGCGACAACTCTCATACACTTCCAAGTGTTGAATACCTTCGACTCTGTGCACTCTTGCGGAAGCAGTCTCTCACACCTTACTCAGGTTTGCAACCCTGAGACTTTTCTTCTCTTGTGCACTCCTTGCACGACTCCTATTCCCAACTGCACTTCTGCGGAGATGAGAACAAATGCTACCTATCTGAACTCTCTGTCAACGCACTCCTTGCGGACACTTCGACTGCACTCCTTGCAGGAATTCTTGCTCAGATAGAGAAACAATTGAAACTCATTCCCTCTTCCTTTTAGACTTCACTTAGAACATGAAATCATATACACAGCATATCAAAGCAAATATATAATAGGAAGCAAACATTCATGAGCATAACATCAATACACAGAGAACAACACAAACAATGAATTTGAACCAATTCCTTCTATTAATTCAAATGTTTGTACATGGGTGTTCTTACACAGTTCTCTGCTTGCTCTTGCTCCTCTGCAGTCATGCTAATGTTACAATACACAATGAGGGTGTCTATATTCCATTTCCCTTTTGCGCTCTCAAACAATCTAATCTAGAATTAATTCCTATCTACCTGCATTAATTATCTTAAATGCATCCTACCTACTAAGGACGAGAGTGAGCTGCTCAAGGTCCGATTACATCATGCAAGTGCACTTCATTAAATTGTCACATTTATGTTCACGCAACAATACCAAGGTAAATTTCAAAATTTGTGTTGGCGCTTTCCTAGCTGTCTCTTGCCTTCCGCACTGGCTCACTTGACGTGGGAGATGCTCCTGCATCATACTCCCTCACTTGAAAAATTTCATGGGCTCCTGTCCATGAGCTCCTGCACAGTATATCCATGATTTTGTATCTCTATTTTAGTCTCCCAGCTGGCATCTTCAACTGGATGGCCTTTCCATTTGACCAAATATTCAAAATATTCTTTCCTTCTGGTCTTCTTACGAATTCTTTTATCCAGTATGCGCTCCATCTGTGGCTTTTCTGCAACTGGCATTTTCTTTTGCCACTGAACCTCTGACTGTTCATTTTCTTCTCCTGCTTCCTCAGGCTTATATGGGTACAAATCTGAGATATTGAATATCGGATAAATTCTGATCCCATCGGGTAATTCAATCTCATAAGCATTCGCCCCAAATTTTCTCAAGACCCTACATGGTCCGATTTTCTTCATCTTCAACTTATTATATGTTGCCCTCAGGAACCTTTCTTTCCTCAAATATGCTAGAACTAGATCACCAACCTCGAACTGAAGTTGTCTTGTATGTTGATCGGCTCTGCGCTTATACTCCTGGCTTGAATTCTGCAATCGCTCCTTCACCTGGCTGTGAATTTCCTTCATCGTTTCTGTGAAATATTCTGCACTAGCGCTCCTAGTTGCATTCTGTTCTGAATCCCTCAATTCAGAAATTCCCCTTGGTTGTATACCATAAATAATCTGAAATGGACTCTGCCCTGTCCTCCTGTTGACTGAGTCGTTATACACAAACTCTGCCTGCGACAATATATTGTCCCAACTGTTGTGGTGCTCTGTCACCAAGCTTCTCAGAAAATCTCCCAGACTTCTGTTTACCACTTCTATCTGTCCATCCATCTGAGGATGATAAGCCAAAATAAATAACAAGTTAGTTCCCAGCTTCTTCCATAAGGTCCTCCAGAAATTCCCTATGAACCTTGTATCTCTGTCCAAAACTATGCTCCTTGGCAAGCCGTGAAGTCGAATGACTTCTTTGAAGAACAGGTTCGCGATGTGAGTCGCATCACTGGTCTTCTGACATGGGATAAAGTGTGCCATCTTGGAAAATCTATCCACCACCACAAAGAATGACTCATAACCTCTTTGTGTTCTTGGCAACCCTAATATGAAATCCATGCTAATTTCATCCCACGGCTTCTCTGGTATGGGCAATGGTTGATAAAAAATTGCATTATGCCTCTTTCCCTTCGAATGTTGGCAAATTCTGCATCTTTCTACAAATCTCTTGACCTCCGATCGCATCCCTGGCCAAAAGTATGATTCGCTCAGCTTTGCGAAAGTTTTGTCATGACCGAAATGTCCGACCAATCCTCCACTGTGTTTCTCCTTCAACAAGTTCTCCCTCATGGATCATTTTGGAATACACAGTTGATTGCCTCTGAACAACAATCCTTCCTAGATCATGTATTCTATCCATGGGCTTCTGTCTGTGAGAGTTGGATTCTCAGCTGCTTCATATGCCTCCTAAAAATCTGGATCATCTCTGTACATGTCCCTGAGATCATCAAAACCCAATGTTTTGACTTTGAACTCCTGCAACAGCAAACACTTCCTGCTCAAAGCATCAACAACTTTGTTAGCAATACCAGAAATATGTTTAGTTACAAAAGTGAAATTTTGCATATATTCTACCCATTTGACGTGTCTCTGATTCAACTTCTCCTATTGAGTCACAAACTGCAGTGCATGGTTGTCACTCTATAGAATAAATTCTTTCGGAATCAATTAATGTCTCCACTTCTTCAATGCTTGTATGATGGCATAAAAATACTTATCATATGTGGAATACTTCATCTTTGCTTCATTCAGCTTCTCGCTAAAATACGCTATCGGCCTGTCTTCCTGACTCAAGACCGCCCCTATTGCAAATTCGCTTGCATCGCATTTCACTTGAAATGTTTTTCGGAAATCCGGCAACACCAGAACAGGTTGTTCCGTGATCTTCCTCTTCAACAAATTAAAAATATTCTCAGCCTCCTCTGTCCAGTGAAAATATTTATGCCTTTTCTTCACTGTATCCATCATCACTGCACTAATTCCACTGAAATTCCTAATGAATTTTCGGTAGAAACTAGCCAGTCCATCTCGGTGATGGCCAATTTTTTATTACCTCCACCTTATCTGGATCCATCCTCAACTCATTTGCTGAAATAACAAATCCCAAGTAAATGAGCTCTGTCTTCATGAATGAGGACTTCTTCATGTTTATCAATAACTTCTCCTACTGCAATTTCTACATCACTGTAGCCAAATGCTTCAGATGCTCCGCTGGTGTTTTACTGAAAACTAGTATGTCATCCAAATACACAATGAAAAATTTCCCGATGAACTCCTTCAGGACTTCGTTCATCAACCTCATGAAGGTACTTGGCGTGTTTGTTAAGCCAAACAGCATAACAAGCCATTCATACAACCCTTCGTTTGTTTTGAATGTTGTTTTCCATTCATCACCTTCTCTCATACGAATCTGGTGATATCCACTCTTCAAGTCAATCTTTGAAAGAATTTTTGCTCCACTTAAACAATCCATCAGATCATCTATCCTTGGAAATGGACATCTGTACCTGATGGTTATCTTGTTTATCGCCCTTGAGTCAGTACACATCCTCCAGCCTCCATCTTTCTTCGGACTGAGTACTGTCGGAACAACACATGGACTCAAGCTTTCTCTGACCAAACCTTTGTCCAACAAATCCTGGACTTTCCTTTTAACCTCTTCATTCTCCTGCGGCGTCAATCTGTATGCGGCTTTGTTTGGCAAACTGGCTCCTGGTATGAGATCAATGTGATGACTCACACTCCTGATTGGTGGCAACGAACGAGGTAATTTGTCCACTACTATGTCAGCGAACTCTTCCAGCAGTTCCTGAACCTCCTCTGGTAAATCATCCACTCTTGTGCTAGTCAGAACAATCCTCGACTTCCTGAACACAATGAACTATGGATCCTCCTTCTTCTTAACCTCAGTAAGGAGTTCCTTCCCACTCATGAGAAGTACTGTGTTGCTTACTTCTGGCTTCACCTCCTTATCTTTGATTGGAAGCAACATGTGTGTCCTCCCATTCTTCTCCAGGGTGTATGTGTTCATTCGCCCATCATGAATCACATTCCTGTCATACTTCCATGGTCTACCCAGCAATAGATGACAAACATCCATAGGAATGACATCACATAATATCTTATCATTATATCCTCCTATCTTAAATTCAACTAAGCACTGTTTGGTGACATCTACCTGATGTCCTTTTTGTAGCCATGAAACTTTATATGGACTTGGATGATCAGTTGCCTCTAGCTCTAGCATTTCTACCATCTCAGTTGAAACGAGATTGTTCATGCTACTGCTGTCCACAATGACCTTGCATACCCAATCTATGGTCTTGCAAGCAGTCCTGAAAATTCTAGTCCTTTGGATTGAACTTTCCACCTCTTTCTCTTGTGTCAAAAGGACTTTTCGCATCACCAACGATCTTCCACCTTCAGTGTCTTCTGCCTCAACATCTCGCCTCTGTGCCTTGGCGATGTGAGTTTCTCCAGTTTCTTTCTTTTTCTCTGGACACTTGAATGACTTGTGCCCATTATTTACACATGTGAAGCATGTTATTACTCCACCTCTTCCCCTTCCTCTACCTCTAGTACGAGGAAAAGTGTTGTTGTCAGCATAATCTCCTCTCTGCTCATTATGTTGTCCTCTTTGTTCAGCATATCACCCTCACTGTGAGCTTCCACTTCTCTCTATTCATGTTTGAGGTTTCTTCCAGTCGTCCCTAGGCTTTTGGGTTCTTTCCTAGGCAACTGATTTGCCTTTGGGATGACTTTTGCCTCTGCCCCTTTGACTCTATTTTCGGCTCAGCTTCTCTTCAGCTTTCAGAGCCATCTGATAAGCATATTCCACCATTCAGATGGTCACCATACTCATTTCATCCTGAATCTCATATCTCAGACCATTCATATACCTAGCCACTTTTTCGTCATTGCTTTCACGATGACCTACCCTGATATTCAACCTGTAAAAATCTTCAGTGTATTCCTTCACTGATATCAGCTTTTGTCTCAGGTTCTGCATCCTCCTAAACAGAGAAATTTGATAATCCCTGGGAATGAATTTTGCCTTCATCTTTGCAATCATCCTTTCCTAGCTCTAAATTTTTTGCTTGCCTTGGAAACGCCTATCCGCTTGTAGTTCATCCCACCACAAGTATGCATGTCCTTTTAATCTCATGATGGCATGCCTGACCTTCTTGTCCTCTTCGATATCTTCATATTCAAAATAGGTGTCCAGAGCTCTAATCTAGTCTAGAAGCTCTTCTACATCCAGATTTCCCTCATAAACTGGAATGTCGATCTTTGCCTTTGCACCCATTCTTGCAATAGATTTAAGTAAGCGCTCATTTGTTGCATCTTCTGTTGTGATTTCTTCTTCTCCATGTCCATCATCATCTTCATTTTCGGACTCACTGATATCTCCTACAT
Organism: Picea mariana; assembly: GCA_032191745.1. Taxonomy (NCBI): domain Eukaryota; kingdom Viridiplantae; phylum Streptophyta; class Pinopsida; order Pinales; family Pinaceae; genus Picea; species Picea mariana. Next base: position 9,519 of record JASDQU010819021.1, on the reverse strand, counting down.
CATTTGTGTGCCTTTGTCTTATCTCCATGTCCACAAGTCTAGCGCGTATGTTATGCATATCTCTTTCTACTTCTAGATTTTGCACTTGTCTACCCCTTCCTCTAGACATTTCCCTTTCCTCCTCTGGATCGGGTGATTATCTATCTCTTCTTCTCAACAACATGGTGAATTCTCCTTTTCCCTGCTACAGAAAGCAAATAAAATTTTCCGTGCTCTGATACCACTTGATGTGTATCAGAGTGTTCTTTACCTCTTTCTGCCTCCTCCTGCCTGAAATATACAAGCAAGAATCAGGCTCTGATACCACTTGGCGCAGGCGTGCTCGCAAGCACGTCTGCTCACAGGATCCTCCCTTTACCACGGCCTGAAGAACCCTAATGTCCTTCTATTTCCCTATCGGGAAGTCTGCACCCACAGAACTCTTCGCACGATCCCCTCTCTTTACTTATCAGGGAATCAGACTTCGCTAGATCAATGGTCGAGCGTAGGACTCTCGAATCCCTGAATCTCGATTCAAGTCAACGTTGACCTTTTCCTTTACCCTGTCAGAAATTTTCTTATCGCGAGTTCAACACTTGCGGTGTCGAGCAACTCGTTTCTCTGACTTCCGATTCCCGATACACAGAAAACTCCGATGCGCTCGTGAGTTGACTTTTCAATGGTCCCTTTACTCCATCGACATTTCGGAGTTCGCAATATCGTGAATCCTAATGCCTATATTTCGGGCCTTCTCCTTCCTCAAATTTCTGAAAGGATGTGCCACCTGTCCACCTACCGATGTCTGTGGCCCCACACTGTTCCTTTGGCCTGTTGGGATATCGCGCTTCACGATTCCAAATTGTAAGAGTGTCCTGTCTTCAAGACCTTAGATACGTTGAACCCCAACTTCGTCAGGTCTCTGACACGCGTCCCAAATGATGGACGGTTCAGATCGAACCTTGGACTTTGCCAAGCACAAGGTCAAACCATTCACCTATATGAGCCCCGATGATCGAATCCCTGGTTTTGTGATCACATGACAAGTGTCCTTCTTGAGATCCATGGCTATGATCCCCTCGCTATTTCGGAACTCAAAAGGTCTCGGGCTCTTGACTTCTGAACCCTCGATATATCGATGACTCCTGGTTCCTGCCACCTGTCCCAACAGATAGATGGCTCTGAGCTCGTCGAGATTTCCATGATGGATTTGTCGATCTTTGGTCCACGGGATTCCCAATTTTCCGAACCCTAACGCCTCAATATCTCGATGCTTCTCGGGGTTTCCACTCTACTCACGAGGATTTAAAACCTGCGCAACTCCTGTCAAACGGAGGGTTGACGGGTAACTGTTTTATGATCCAACGACTCACAATCCCTAGAGCTTGAGCTCTAGATGCAGCCGTAACCTCCCCACTTCTTTAACAGATCGGACGACTGGCGAGATTTCACAAATCCTCTCCACAAGATCCTGACCGTCTGTCTTCTCCTCCTAGATACGTTCACGAAGTGAACCAAGGAACCCTTCCTGGACTTAATCACCTGTGACACAAAACTCCGTCGCCTTGAGTCACTCGATACGCTCCAACTCCTTATGCTACCTTCAATAGCTTCAAAGGATTTATCCCTCTTGAGATTTCTCACAAATCTGAGTCTTAGAGAAGATTTTTTTGCGCGCACTCCTTGCGGCAACTCTCAGACACTTCCAAGTGCTGAATACCTTCGACTCTGCGCACTCCTGCGGCAGCAGTCTCTCACACCTTACTCAGGTTCGTAACCCTGAGACTTTTCTTTGCCTGTGCACTCCTTGCACGGCTCCTGTGCCCAACTGCACTTCTGCGGAGATGAGAACAAATGCTACCTATCTGAACCCTCTGTCAACGCACTCCTTGCGGACACTTCGATTGCACTCCTTGCAGAAATTCTTGCTCAGATAGAGAAACAATTGAAACTCATTCCCTCTTCCTTTCAGACTTCACTTAGAATATGAAATCATATACACAACATATCAAAGCAAATGTATAAAAGGAAGCAAACATTCATGAGCATAACATCAATGCATAGAGAACAACACAAACCATGAATTTGAACCAACTCCTTCTATTAATTCAAATGTCTGTACATGGGTGTTCTTACACAGTTCTCTGCTTGCTCTTGCTCCTCTGCAGTCATGCTAATGTTACAATACACAATGAGGGTGTCTATATCCCGTTTCCCTCTTGCGCTCTCAAACAGTGTAATCTAGAATTAATTCCTATCTACCTGGATTAACTATCTTAAATGCCTCCTACCTACTAAGGACGAGAGCGAGCTGCTCAAGGTCCGATTACATCATGCAAGTGCGCTTCATTAAATTGTTACATTTATGTTCGCGCAACAATCCCAAGGTAAATTTCAAAATTTGTGCTGGTGTTTGCCTAGTTGTCTCTTGCCTTCCGCACTGGCTTGCTTGACGTGGAAGATGCTCCTGCATCACAAATCCATTTTGTTGAGGGTAATATGGAGTTGTATTATGTATATTGATTTTATTCTTAACATAAAACTTATAAAACTATACAAAATAAAATCACCTCTATTATAAGTCCTCAACACCTTAATCTTCCCACCACTCTAATTTTCCAAGAGAGATTTAAACTCCTTAAACAAACTAAAAACATTAGATTTGGTTCTAAGAAAATATACCGATCTCCTTATAAAATAATTATCAATGAATGAAACATAATACAAATCCTTATAAATCAAAGGAACTTTAACTAGACCAAATACATCAAAATGAATTAAGTCCAACAATCTAAAAGTTTTGTGAGAACGAGAATAAAATTGTACATGTTTTTTTTTCATAAATGCATTTCTTGCAAAAATCAATTTCAAGTGCACAATCATTCAATCCACTGAAAATATTTTTATTTTTCAAGGCCATAGGACCTCTCACCTATATGTCCCAATATTTTCTACAAAAACATTTTCTTCTCCATAGGTAAATTTCTTTCTGAAGCAAGAGCTTGTTTAGGTACTCAAAAATCATGACTGTAAAAAGTAGAGATGTGTTTTGATTGTAAAGGTGTAGATCATATATCTCTCTTTTCTACAAAAATTGAAGTATTATTACACTAATTAGGGCATGTATCAAGATAAAACAAATCCTTCGTGAACATCATAGCTCCACAAATCACACCCAAATCATCTTACACCCTTTTTGGAGAAAACAACATGCACACCCAAATCATCTTACACCCCTTTTTGGAGAAAACAACCTGCACACCCAAATCATTAAGTGTGCTTACTGATAGTAGGTTTTGATGCCAAACTTGAAATGTGAAAATCTCCATTGATCCCCTTTACTTTTCCATCAAGAAATATAATCAATAATCTACCATGGCTAATTATGCTAATAGGATAGTCATCACCACATCATCACCAAGGTATGCCATCCTGCCATAATATTTATCATACACTGAAAATAAGTGTTGTAGGGAAGAAACATATAGAGTCTATTAACCATGCAGTATGTCCTACATGGGTTTCCAAAGCTATAATAAAAGAATCTCCACCATCCACTTGAGAATATTTTTTAGAATCATCATCAAAATAAATATTTTCCTTCTTTCTCTTTTTTTCTCTTCCTTCCAGTCTCTTTTGAAATGCTTAACCTTGCCGCAATTCGACCATTTCACATTGGAATTTCTAGGAGACTTATGTCTCGTATGGGATTTGAATATGCGCTTTTCTCTCTTCTTAACTTTCTCCTTTAATATTCCACAAACAACTAAGGTCTCATTGGTGGATTTAGAATATTTTTTCCTTCCTCTAAGAGTAAGGAAGCCACAAACTTATCAAGCACCAATGTCTTTACCATGATTCCAATGACTATTACCAAGTCACCCCATGAATCTAACAAAGAACACCAAAGGCTCACATAGTGATCCTCCTCATCTATATTCACTCCATTTGAGATCAACTCGATCACAATAGTATTAAATGCATTCAAGTGCTCGACTACATTATCACCATCACCCATTCTCAAGGAAAACAATTTCTTTCACATAAATTGCTTATTAACCAAGGATTTCGATTGGTACAAATCCACTTAACTAACTTCTTCTAGAGAGTTTCTATGTTTTTTTTCCATAAATGTTCAATAATAGAAAATAAACTAAACAAAGCCTAATGTAACTTGTTACCTTTCTCTCCAATGACAACCACTCTTCATATTTCATACTAGTGGGTATGGTTCTAGATACTACAACCCATAGATATTGATCTATGAGAATACCCTTGATCTTGAGCTTCTATGGCTCAAAATTAGTTCCATTAAACTTCTCCATTTCTAATCTGGATGTGCTTGTCATTTCTCTACAACAATATTTCCTTTCATGCAAGCTCCCACTCAAACCAAGAGTATATCAAAAAAACTTATCCCTAAAACCTTGGACCAAAGGTGATCAGGCTCTCATACCAAATGAAAGGACAAAAAGGTGCATGATACAGTTCCTACACTAATCAATGAGAGAAGAATGTGTAGAAATTAAATAAAGATAGTGGTGGTAATAAACAACATTGAAACATACAATTTTTATACAATGAATTCCTCGGGAAAACCCTTCCAAGTGAAAAAACCCAAACTCTAAAGCACGCCAAATGTATTATTGAGAAACTAAATGATTACATTACATTACAGAGTCTTCTTGATCTCAACAAAAAAATTTACTAGTAGCATAATGATTCTAGAGAAATTTAGGTAGCATAACAGTAAGTTAAAATTCATGCACTCTATTTTCCTCCAACCCTAACACTCAAGAAATAGACATGAAAAAACCATAAACCATTTATGATTTTTCAATTATACATACTATAAACCACCAACAATTAATTGACCTACTTTCACTACTTAACATTCATTTAATACAAATTTTATTTATTTATTTTTATGAATGAATTCAAATTGAAATATATCTTCACTAGTACAATAAATTTCATGGATTCATAAATATAATTACAAAATAAAAAAAGTAGAACTTAGAAAATATGCCACTTTCACTTATTTGTAGGTGGTTGTTTCTATAAATCAATGCATAGATTTCACAAGGTTCCTTTCCTTTGGTCTCATATTTTTATGAAGCTTTATTTAAAATTTAAATTGTTTGTTGAACTAACTATAAACATTATGAAGTAAAAATTAGGATGCTCATGGCTTGCAAAATGGTATTATTAGGAGTTAATTTTTGGTCAATCAGTTTTTTTTTTACTTTTTCCAAAAAAATAAATCCAATAATAGATTATTTTCACTTTAAAAATATGTTTATTTTTTATATAAAATATATTTTTATTAATAATATTGACCAAAATTTATAATTTTTTAATACTAAATTGTATAATTTTTTATTAAATATTTATCTACATATCTATATATATTATTTTATTCTATTTGAAATAATCACCTAAACTACTATATTAAAACATAATATATCCTTAAAAAATACCTAAAAAATTCATAATCAAAATAAATATTCATTCAAAATAAATATTCGTTATAATCATAAACAACATTCTCTCACAACATTCTCTCATATTCGTGAAAACCTATATACTTGTTATACAACTATATGAGGTAAATGAGAGACATATTACTTTCCACAAAGTAGAAAGTACTTATTCTAATTTTCTATGCCTTAAAATTTCATTGGTGTTATGAAGAAAATATATTCTTTTAATTTCATTGATGTTCTGAAGAAAATATATGCTTTTAAAAAATGTCATCGTTGTAGGTGTTAGTCTCACCATTTTTCTTTGGTTAGGATCGTTTTATTCGAGTCATGGCTTGCATGTCAAAGTACATGAGGTTAGGTACTTAACAACAGAAGGGTTGAAGTCAGCAAGTAGCCGGCTAGCCCTTGGAAGCGGGAAGGGATGTCAGAGTCAAAACATGTGTAAATGGTACGAATATTGTTGGTTACTAATCTCCTTTATCGTTTGAGTTATTGACCTAGGGTTCATGTCTTTAGAGTTTCCAACAAAGCCTCTAAGACTATCAGCCCTCTTGGTAAACCAGAAGGCAACACAATACATAGAGTGCATTGCGCAGTCTCACCCGAGATAGATTTAAATGGGTGGTTGTAAGACTCAGGTGTTTACAGCTTAGGATTGAGTATGAGATAGGGGCTTATTATTACGAGTCATATACTACGAATCGTGATTGCATACTACTATTACTCACGGGTGTGCATCTATATTTCATAGTTTATTTCCTGAACAACACAATCATATTCCACTCATTCATTAAGCATAACAATTGACTGTTGAAAGCAAACAAAGATATACATGCATTCATCACATTACACAGATATTACCGTGGTTCACCCCCTCCTGGGCTACGTCCACAAATATTTGGCTCTTGGCTCTTTTATTATGGTAGTTCTGCATCTCCAACCTCGCGTGCTTACAATTCCCTCATATGGGGAAGATCAGTATGAGGCGAAATAGATCGCACTAGGCTCCATAGCCTATGATCTAATACTCAGATCTTCCTTCTCTCCTCTGTTCTTAACTCAACAACTTACAAAATTGGTTCATAGCAGTAGTACATA
>JASDQU010819020.1:16567-27106 GCA_032191745.1 Picea mariana | reverse complement strand
GGTCAATATCTCAAAGACATTAAAAAAACCTACAATACAATATTGGAGAAAAAGACGAGATGTCCTATTGGGCTAGTATCCACAAGAAAAGGAAAGTTTCCAATAAGATTTCATCCCAACCATGTAAGTGAGGTGATGTGGCTAGGGGATGACCAGACATGTGGGTGCAGTGAGGGTCAAGGATGCATAATGTTATCTGTGGGTGCCTTTGTAGAAGGCGAGTTGTACCTGTCATGGATGCATTTTTTCCAAGCCCGTTTTTGCCTTTATTATTTTTCTTTCTTTCTTCTTTTATTTTCTTTTTTCTTTTTATTCAAGGGATAACCAGAGGACACTGCCTTGGCATGGTGACCAGAGTTGACACTGTTACCCACAAGTACTTTCACAGAGATGAGAAGGTTTGCTCATGATGAGACCCCATTTCCCTTGGCCATGCAACCAAAGGTCACTGCCTTGGCGTGGTAACCAAATGGTGGCAATGTCATACTGCTAGGTACCCATGAACCTAATAGGCTGGCTCATGATGAGACCCCCTATCCTCTGACTAGATCTTGTTTGTTATTTTCTGGGTCCCTGCTATTTCTTGCTGAGAGGATTTTTATTTCCTTCTCAGGGATCCCTAGGCAAAGCATCTTGAGGTTTCTTTTTAGGCTTTTGTCTTTTACCAACCGCTTTTACCTTATGGGCCTTTAGCCCCTTCTTCCCACGAGATAAGGTGCAATCCTACAAATAGGTCAACCCAATGTCCAGACAAGGGGAATGGGACAAATGAGCGGGAGACAAGATGAAATAGTGGTGCTATGATGGGAGCGGACGATGGATTTTCAGAAATCCCCCCAGTGGAAAACCAAGACCTATAGGCATAGGCTTGCTAGGGCACCCAGTCCATTTCCCCAAGCATGGTCATGTAGGCTAATGTAAGATCCAAGAAGTTGTTAGAGATAAAAGGAATCAGATGCATATATTTAAAGGTTTCAATGATCAAAAGTGACACATACCATGATACCTGGACCAATTACCTCATGGAGCAAGAACCTCTTCTGATACAAGACCAAGCTGATGGTGATGGATGATGTTGTTGCTAACAAGACAAAGCTGATGGAAGAAGAAAAGGATGGGCCCTCCAGGACCATGCTCAGGTCAATCCTACTCTTGGTACTCCATATGTAGGACCTGTGAGCCTCGAGACATGATCTACTAGTTATCCCTAAAAATCGGGGATAACAGGGATATCAGAACTAAGAGATTTGGGACAGAATGAATTCATAGGTGTAGGAGTTGAAGATTTCACTACAGAGATGAAGAAAATTCATGGTGAGATCAAGGAACAGTTGCAAGACAGTAGTAAGAAGTATAAAAGAAGAGTATATGAAAATAGAAGGAAGGCAACATTTGAAGTTGGAGATTAGGTTTTAGCTCATCTAAGGAGAGGTTCCCAAGGGGAAAATATAACAAATTTAAAATGAAAAAGATAGGACCATGCAAGATCCTTAGGAAATTTGCAGTGAATTCTTATGAAATTGAGTTGCCTAACAATGTGGGAATATCACAAATTTTTAATGTTGCAGACCTATATCTTTACAAGGAAGATGAAGCAGGAGGATCATATTATCAGAAGGAAAACAGATGGGAAAAACAAATGCCTATAGCAGAGAAGCCACAAATGGAGAAGATTATAGATCAGAGGATTTGGAAGAGGGCCATAAGAAAGACTTACTTTGAATATATGGTTAAGTGGAAAGGCCATCCAGAAGAATATGCAAGTTGGATAAGTGAAGAAGACATTGTGAAGCAAGGAAAGACAGTGCAGGATCTCATGGATAGGAGTCCATGAATGTTTGGCCATAGGATTATGATGCAGGAGCATCTACATCCACATTAAAAGAGGAGGACAGGATGTAGGACAACACATCAACCAGCGCATATATGGAGTTGATTTGGATTCTACAAAGGAGAGTGCACCTTTTTGAATTTGAAATTTTATGAAAATAAATGTAATTAATGATTCAAGGCTGAGACCATCCCTAAATATCCTCTTGGATCAGTATCACTTTAATGTAAAGGATGTATTGTACAGAGGTTGCACATCAACCCTTATCTTCTTTGTAAATGATAATAACTACATAGTCCTTCGTAGATGGATGCATTAATCCTAATAGGATAGCATTTAGGTAGTTGTGGGGGAAAGCTCGAGGAATCACCCCTTGTATATATATTTGTATCTTATGCCCAAAGAAGGATGATGTTGCTCAATTTGTAATATTTGTTATTGAGAGAGAGAGTTGTTGTTTTTGAGAGCCAAAGAGAGTTGTATAAGTTTTTTGAAGGAGCAGTGGAGGACTTCCTGTATCTATGTATATTTTATCACTTGAATGAATAGAATAGAGAAGCTTAAATCCAAATGTTTGGTGTTGTTGTTAATGTGTTTATTTGAATGAATGGTAGGCTTTATGTATATTTAAATTCTTTGTTATACTTGTTCTTGTGCTTATGAATGCATTTTTCGGTTAAATACATGAATCTGGGGAGTTAGGATAAGTTTCAATTGTTTCTCTTCTGAGAGCTAGTGCAAGGAGTGCATATTATCCGCAAGGAGTGCGTTGACATAGTTAAGTTTAACTCAGAGAATCTCAGGAGAGATAATGTTGAATCTTTGATAGAAATAGTACAGATAAAGCATAGAGCCACACAAGGAGTGTGCAAGTTGAGTTGTTCTCAGACTCTTTGTCCTAGAGGAGAACAATCAAGTGGAAGAGTTCCAAGGTCGCAAGGTGTGCACCCAAGGTTTTAAAACCTTGGAGAACCAAGCTCAGAAGAGATAGCAATCTGATCCTTTGAGGAGAAAAGACTTAGAAAATTTTCTAAGTCCGAACGTCTAAAAGTTCGAAGGGAGTGCACAGAGCGGAAGTGGAGGTCTCATATACCTCTGGAACCCAAGTTTAGGAGAGATAGAAACCATCAGTATCGAGGAAGGAAACTTAGAAAGTTTCTAAGTCCCAATATTTTACAGTGTGGGAGAAGCGCACAGAGGGAAGACAAAGGTCTCATACACCTCATAAAGTTAAGCTTGGGAGGGCCAACAACAGTAATCCCTTGAAGGGAATAGTTTGAAGAACCTACGGTGGAGATCTAGTGGGAGATTGTCTGAAGAGTTGACGACCATCAGATCTACGAAAGTTGCATTGGAGATAAGTGTGGAGAATTTCAAGCCCTAAAGGCCTAAATCAATTGCAGTCATCGCATCTCACGGGGGAAATGCGTCACGCGATCCCACACTTCGGCGTTAGAGCACTTCGGAGGGACCAAGGTAGAGGTGTGAAGTCCTAAGACTCTTAGAGGCCTGAGGTCCCGAAGTCCATCCAGATCGTTGATCTAAGCGACAGGTGTCAACTGAGTGAAGGGTTCGGCAAGCAAAGACTTTGGAAGTGAAAAGGAGGAGTGGATAGCATTGGGTAGCCGCGAGACGAAGGTTGAACACTACCAGTCATTGATTTCCAATAGGACACATGGAGGGTTGAGATCCATCCCGTTACACCTATGTTCGAGGAAGAGTAAAGAATCTGGCGACGCGAGAACCCCCAAAGCCCCGAAACTCCAAGGGGATCTGGACCTTCCACCTATCATCACCCCATTCGTCGATCCCAAGGGGGATTTCTTTACTCTGCAAAGCTTTGGTTAAGAAGGAGTTTGGGGTGTGTCTTTGAGGCGCCCAGAGTATGAAGGCCCCGAAGTCCTGAATTAAGTGGAGATAGCAGGAAAGCCCCTATTTTTGAGCCCGGGGTCACGTGGAGGAAGCGCCTAGCTAGAAAGAGCCTATTAGAAAGCCATAATCGACCTGAAACAAGCACAAAGACATGTGGAAATTGAATAAGAGAGTTTCATAAGGACCTGGAAAGATAATTCAACTCTAGTAAACTCGAGATCCTTAGATCGGGAGGTCAGTGTACCCTAGGTAAGGGTGGGGGTCTGCGTCAAGTCGAATTTTGTGAACATTGCATATATGGAAAACAAAGTCGGGTGAGGTTCCCATCTAGTACGACAAGGGAAAATGGGATTCTAGAATTGGTGCATAGTTATGTGTTTGGCCCGGTTACAGTGCCTTCACTTGATGCATCCTTGTATTATGTCTCCTTCATTAATTATTTTTCCAGGAAGACATGGATATATTTCCTAAGGAAGAAATCAGAGGTTTTTGAGAAATTTAAAGAGTTTAAATATATTGTAGAAAACCAAACAGGTAAGAAGATTAAGGTGCTGAGAACTGAAAACGGTGGTGAATTATATAGAAAATAATTTGATCAATTCTACAAGAAGTGTGGAATAGCACGCCAAAATAGCACACCATATACCCCGCAGAAAAATGGATTTGTTGAGAGAATGAACAGAACATTGATGGATAAGGCAAGGAGTATGCTCAGTGGTGTTGGGCTCGCAGAAGAATTCTAGGCGGAGGCAGTCGACACTGCAATATATTTGGTGAATATGTCTCCTTCGTCGGTGCTAGTCAACATGAATCTCCATGAGGTGTGTTCGGGTAAGAATCCTTCGATTTCACATCTCAAAGTATTTGGTTGTGATGAATTTTTGCATGCTCCCAAGAAAAAGTGAAGCAAGTTGGCTAAGAAGGCATTCAAATGTATTTTCATTGGGTACAAAGAAAAAATGAAATAATATAAGCTACGGGATCCTGCATCAAGGATTATAGTGTACAGTCGATATGTGGTCTTCATAGAAGTCATAGGTAAGTCTAATCCTGAAGAAATTGTTCAAATCGAGAATAATCCTGAGACAATGTGGTTTGAACTGAGGAGTGAAGAAGATGATTCAGATGAGTCGACTGAATCAGAGGAAGAGGTGGAACAACAAACTCCGGTAATAAGGAGGTCATAAAGAGTAAGAAAACCATTTGAAAGGTATATTATTCCCAACTTCCATTCTGTATTCGTGTTAATTGCCATCAACGATGAGCCCAAGTCGGTCAGTGAGACAGTCGACTCGGTAGAGGGTAAACGTTGGAAGGATTCTATTTTCGAAGAGATGGAATCCTTGCACAATAATGAGACATGGGATTTATTCAAGTTGCATAGTGGAAGAAATCCCATCGATAGAAAATGGGTATTCAAGAAGAAGATGAATGTCATAGAACAAGTCGAGAAGTTCAAATCTCGACTAGTAGCGAAAGTACATTCCCAAGTCGAGGGAGTCGACTTTAGTGATATTTTTTCCCCTGTTGCAAAATTAACTTCCATTAGAGTAATAATGTCTCTGGCTATAGCATTTGATCTAGAAATAGAACAGATGGATGTGAAGACAGTGTTCCTACATGGGGACTCGAAGAAGAAATCTACATGAAACATCCTAAAGGATTTGTAGTAAAGGACAAGAAAGAGTTGGTGTGAAAACTGAAAAGATCCCTTTATGGTCTAAAGAAATCGCCAAGGATGTGGTACCAGAAGTTTGAAACATACATCTTTAGTTTGGTATTTGTGAGAAGCAAAGTTGATCATTGCATATATTCCAAGGAAGAAGATGGGTGTTTCATATATTTAGCTTTGTATTTCAATGACATGCTACTTATTGGAAAGAGCATGGACACAATAAATAAGGTGAAGAAGCATCTATCCTCCAAGTTCGACATGAAGGATCTCGGAGAAGCTAACTTCATTTTGGGAATGGAGATTAAGAGAGATTGAGCCGCTAGAAAGATCTGGTTGAATCAAACGAAGCATATTGAAATAGTTCTGAAACGATTCAAGATGCAAGATTGCAAACCAGTGAAGGTTTCAATTCCTATGGGAGAAAGGATAATTGTTGAACATTGTCCAAAGACACAAGAAGAAATAGAGGACATGGCACATGTTCCCTGTGCAAGTGTTGTTGATATTCTAATGTATGTGATGGTATGCACTCGACCAGACATTTCCCATGCAGTGGGAGTGTTGAGAAGGTACATGTCGACACCTGGAAAGGAGCACTAGACAACTGTCAAGGGAGTATTCAAGTATTTGTGTGGCACAAAGGACTATGTTATATGCTACCAAGGAAGACCTGGAAGTGACAGTGGTAAATTAAATTTACATGGCTTTGTCGATGCCCACTGGGCTGGAGATCTGGATCAACGAAGGTTGACCAATGGATATGTCTTCAAGACGTTCAGTGGTGAAATAAGTTGGATGAGTAAGCAACATGCAGTCGTATCCTTGTCAAAAATAGAATCTGAATACATGGCAGCCACTCATGGAAGCAAAGAAGCAATATGACTGCAAAGGCTATGTTCAGGAATCGGGTTTGAGCAGAAAACTATGAATATAAGTTGTGATAGTAAAAGCGCAATATTCCTAGCAAAGAACCATGCTTATCATTCAAAGACTAAGCACATTGATGTACAATAACATTTCATAAGAGATATGGTGGAAAATAACAAGGTGCTATTGGATAAAGTAGACATGTTGGAAAACATAACAAATTCATTGACAAAGTCTGTGAGTGATGTGAAGTTATCTTGGTGTAGAGAGGAAATGGGCATTGTTTCCCTGGATCTATGAACGAAAGTTCAGGAATATCCTAGTTTCAACAAAAAGGCAACAAGTGGGAGAATGTTGGGTTGTTATATTCTTTTTAGTGAAAGTCTAGTCGAGGTGGATTGATTAACGGTTGAATTCAAGGTGGATTGACAGTAGGTCGAGAGTCGAGGTAGATCGAGAGAAAGTTGAAGGTTGAATTTATTCGACCAAGTAAAGTCGAAGTCAAAGGTCGAGGCAGATTGACATGGTAAAGGCATCGACAACAAGCCAAAGAGGTCAACCAACAAGAGGTCAACGGGTGGGCATGTGGTGACTGACTGAAGACCGAATGAAGGTCGACTGGTAATCCAAATTGGAGTCGACTGTAACAGAATCTTGATATTCACAGGATTTGTAACCAATGATCTGCATGGATCTATAACCATTTTTGTTTATTTATGTTTTTTCCTGTTGTAAATCCTATAAAGAGGCATGTTGTAAGGTCGTAAAGGCTAATCAATGAATCATAAGATAGCCAATCTTTAGATGTAGGTTTTTGGTCATGCAGATGTAAGCCGGATTGGATACAGGGTTGTTCTTGTGCAGGAAAGAGGGTATGATTTCGATTGTGTCTTAAGTGTGGACCAATGTTAGACATGTAACCTTTTATTCATATTGAATAAGACAACAAGAGAGCAGAATGCTCAAGGAATGTTGGTTTTCCCGGTTTGGGTTTCCAAGGTAAAATATTTGTGTATTGTTTGATTGCTTTGTCACTTGCGTTCTTGATTAAATTCTTCTTCTCTTCTACTAGGTCTAGTGTGGAAGTGTGTCTCATTTTCTGAAAACCACTAGCACTTGGGGTAAAGTATTGTTGAATTCACCTTCTTCTTCACTTGTCTCATCACTTCTTTCTTCTTCACTTTCTTCGACTCCAATCTCTTCATTATCTATTGTGTTTTATTCTTGATTAAAAATTCACAAGGTGGGTGGCACAAAGGGGGGGTAAGTCCATCTTATTCTAAAACTTCTCGTGAGGTGACCTAGAGAGCTATCTACTTGCAGTCGCGCAAGACCATCCACTACTGTCAATTCATCTCCCTTACCAATGGGGGAGCCTCCATCTTCCTCTTTTTCTAGTGCACTAACATTCTATGTCCTTCCTTATTGTCCTAACTACACACCATAAATGTGTGCTCTATCTTCTGGTCCAACCTACGTACTAAAAATCCACACATTTTCTCCCAGTCTGATCTATGCATTGCCACCTTGCGCATAATCACTCTCTCGAACTAGCACACTACCACTCCGCACACATCCTATCTTTCTATCAATGCACCACTACTCTGTGATTCATCTTGTTCTAAGGTTGTGGCACTCCACAAAAGCCAAGGGGTGTGGAATTCATCACCTAGGTTCATACTGCTATCCCTATTGGACACCATCTCCTCTATGCCATGACTCTTCGCGGGCCTATTCGTGTATGTCCTCCACTATGGCACAACATCCACTCTCGCACTACCACTTGGTGCGGTTTCTTTTCTCTTCATCTTGGACCTGACCCCACATCACGCACTCCTGAATAGTTATTTTCCACCTTTCTCTTTCGCTCTTCTTTTTGTCTCAACTCTTCTTGCGTACCTATCAGCTCTTTTTTTCCTCTACTCTTCTAGTTCCATTCCACACCTCACCTCATCTCAACAACTTCTTGGATTTTCCTCAATGGATCCATCTTCTGGATCCTTTTCCCCCACCTTTGCCAAAGCCCCCCCCCAACGCTAGGTGGTTTACTTGTCCATTCTATCGGGCTCCATGCCAATCATACTTCTCTCTATAAACAACATCTTGATCCAAAGTGGAATCTCTTCTAGCATTCACTTCCTCGAACCTTCTTCAAACTTTCTTTCAGCCTCACTAAAAGAATCGCTATATTCTACAACAAACTCATTAATTTATCCTCCCTTCACTCGAGTAAACCAAAAATAAACATCCAAGTCCACTTGTTATCTAGCACCTTCAATCTATCAAGTGTGGCTTGATCCCAAACTATTGGCTCCAATGGCAACGCAGCCGAATCGATAGTACAGCTTTCCTCTTTAGCCATTCATGCAACAGACAAAGAAATTCTACGAAGAATAGATCATGCATATTTGAGTAAAGATATATGACTTTCCATTCCTTCATGTTCACCCTCAATCCTTACATCTCTAACATGGAAAACTCATCTTATTCTGCTTCTATCTAGTCTTGGATCTCCTCCTTAGAAGGATTCCAGCTCATTTTTATTTTCCTTCTTCAATCTCAAGAAGACTTCAGGTCTCGAAAACAAAACCATTTGTTGGGCACTTTCAATCCACACTTGCACGTGTCGTGTCCTTATTAATGATGGGGAGTTTTAGACTCACAGTTCGTCCATATTTTTCCAAAAAAAAACCCAAAGCACCAGTATATTATTCCTCATCCAAGGTCGAGGAAGGTCTCACCCAAGATGCAGAGAGGATCAAAAATACCATAGGGTCTTGTGACAGGGATGAAGGCTTAAACACATGAAAATTCACTACAACTGGTATCGATGTAATTCATGTATGATAAACTATTAGGACTAAGAATTAAAACAATACACACACATGTTCAACTCATGCATAATAGACACAGAATGAACCAGAATTATCATTTCTTTATTATTGGAATCATTCCATCATGTCAGAGATATACATTGCACATGAAAGACACATATGACAGCCATAGAACTTCATATCTTTGCTATATAAAACCTTGGAATTACAACATGTTGCACAATGCACCTTTGCTCAAAACTCAGACATAGAATAGACACAGGACTATATTCCAAGCATTGCAATAATACAACAAGATGAGAGTGAGCTCGATATTGATAGTTAATCCAACTCAAAAATTCTAACTCTATTTCTGATGTTAAAGCTTCCTTTTATATGTTTCTCGGTTGGGGAGCATTGTCTCTTTCTGCTATGCTCCACTTGTTTGTCTAATACAACTACCTCACATGCTTCTGGTGCCTTCCAGCACTGCACGTAAACTTTATACATCAAGGACAATATTAACACTTGGCCAACTCATTCTCTGGTCATCACATGTCTTTGTATGCTGTTGGAATTAATCATTCGGGAATATTTCCCAATGATTCCTTTCTTGCTTCTGGAAGGCATCTTCTATATTTTCGATGTAACTGATAAAACGTGGACCGGCATGTGTTTGGTGGTATTTAATATTGGTGTGCTATTGAAAAACTCAGTCCAGTGCGCACTCTATGCCATTCCTCATGCATTTAATTAAGTGTGCGCAAAACTATGGAATGAGCACGCACAACTTTGTTTGTGCGCGCGCGCAAAACTGAACCAAAAAAATTGGGTGTCAATAGCACAACATAAATATTAGAATCAAGACTTTGGAACCCAATGTATTAGCCATGTTATATGAAATTAAATTTTTTAAGAATTGTGGGAAGTTGAAGATCCGCTAGATATGCCCCTTCCATATTGCATACATTACAAAGTTTGGCACAGTGAAGCTAACACAATTGGATGGAAGGCCAATTAAGGGGTTGATTAATGGAAGTTTATTGAAGTCATATTATGTCCCTAATGGGGCTCGTTGAAGGGACATATACGAAGTATTGGTATGTAATATTGTAGTAGTAAGAGTATTAAGTGAATAGATGGTGTGTTTTATTTGAATTTGAATAGTATAAGTAAAAGTATAACAACTTTAGCAGAAAAGTGGTAGTTTAATTATAAAGTACTTGTTTTCAATAAACAACCCTTCAAAGTCCCTTATGATGTGATGGCTCCATAGAACAAATATAAATTGAGAATGGCAACATGAAATTAGGAATAAAAGTTGATAGCAATTCAGATTAAAAGGTATGATAAAATGAATATTAGCCTTGATTGATATTTAACTAAATTTTAAAAGTGCCACAAAGGATAGCTAGAAGAAAAGAAAGCACATTTAATGAAGGATCTTTCCTTAACCATTATAAGAGGGATACAAGGGGATG
>JASDQU010819019.1:20817-35394 GCA_032191745.1 Picea mariana | reverse complement strand
ATCAACCCTTAATGATTTATCCTCCCAGATCCAAAATAGAAATCTCAAAATACAATGGAGACGATAACCAATGTATGACATGGTTTAACAAAACTGAAGAATTTTTCCATATATATAATATCACAACCGACGAAGAAAAGGTTAAATATGCGTCCATGTATCTCGAATGCATTGCATACAATTGTTACATGTGGTGGAAAGGAAGAATCCAATCATACAATTGGAATTCTTTCAAAAACAATTTTTTTAAAAGATTCCAGGGCATCTCTGAAAAATATTTTTTCTCAAAACTCACAAGGTAGTGTAGATGAATTTACACACCAATGGGAAGCCCTTGCCACCCGATTGTTTTGATTATCTGATAATCAATTACTCCAATCTTACATAGGTGGTCTCAAGCCACATATCCAAGATGAGTGAAAATTGCTTGAAGTTACAATTGTTGAAATAGAAAGACACAAGGCAAAAGAAGCAGAATAAAAACTAGAGGGCCAATCAAGATTTGACAAGTTTTATCCAAGAATGAACACACCTCATATCACAAAGACAGAAACTAAAAAATATATACCACCCAACCTACGAGAAGATAAAATAAGAATTTTGGATACCCAAAGAATAAAAGAAGTCAAATGTAAACGTTGTGGAGAGAAATGGTACCCAAGACATATGTGCCAAATCAAATACAATTCAAAAAAGTTATATACTTGTGAAGCAGAAAACAATGATGAATCAGTTTCAGAAGAATCAATAACTGAAGAAATGGAAAATAGCCAAAATGATGTGTCAAACCTCATGGGTGACAACACACCAAGAATATCACTCACAACCATCACAAGCATTAGCCAACCACAAACTCTCAAATTAAAAGGACACAACAAAAATGATAATGTCACAATATTAATTGACATGGGAAGTACCTGCAATTTTCTCGACATCAATGTTGCAAGGAACCTCAAACTATTTGGATATCTGGTTTCAAACATGAAGGTAATGGTTGCATATGGTAAAAGAATTGAAAATGTAGGAAAATACCATAAGGTGAAAATGTGGTTTTAGGAGTCCAATGGTTACAAAACTTAGGCACATACTCATTAAATCACCAAGAGAATTTCATCAAATTCAAGTGGCAAGGGAAAATGTATAAATGATATGTTTTCAACCTCCCCAAACACAAGTTGTATCATCTCAACAGATGTAAAAGTTTATCCGAAAAGGAGCAAATGCATATTTTATCCAATGCCACCAAATGGAAATAGAAGAATTAGAACATCATGATTCCAAAACTCCAGAAATCCAATATCTAATTCAAAAATAGAAGAAGGTCTTTCAAGACCTTCCCATGGAATTACCACCACAAAGAAGAATTGAACATATAATTGAAGTTAAACCAGGATCAAGTCTAGTCAAGGTTAGACCATACAGATACCCCCATCATCATAAAATATTAATAGAAAGATTAGTTCAAGACCTGTTAAAATGTGGTGTTATCACAAAAAGTAGAAGTCCATATGCAACTCCAGTTGTATTAGTACAAAAGAAAGATGGTCCTTTCATATTATGCATATATTATCGAGGGTTAAACAAGATAACAATCAAGAATAAATTTCCCATTCCTTTCATTGATGAAATGTTGGATGAACTTCATGGAGCTAGATTTTTTTCAAAACTTGATTTGAGATATGGATACTACCATATTAGAGTTATATTAGAAGATGTACCCAAGACTGCTTTCCAGACACACGAAGGACACTACAAATTCAAGGTGATTCCTTTTGGGCTAACTAATGCCCCTGCTACCTTCCAAGCAGCTATGAATGAACTATTTCATCCACACCTGAGAAAATATTTCTTAGTATTCTTTGATGACATCCTGGTGTACAACAAAACATGGAAGGAACACATCAATCATTTGGGACAAGTATTATCTCTTCTAGAAAAAAATCAATTCTATGCAAAAATGTCAAAATGTACTTTTTGCAAAGAGGAAGTAAAGTATCTCGGTCACGTTATATCCAAAAATGGAGTCAAGGTAGACCCAAAGAAAATCAAAGCAATTACAGAATGGCCTAGGCCAATATATATATATAAATTAAGAGGATTTCTAGGCTTGGCAGGATACTATCGAAGATTTGTAAAAAACTATGCTCATCTAACTGCCCCCCTAACAAATATCCTAAAGAAAAACTCCTTTCAATGGAATGAAGAATTTGAAAAGCTTTTTTAAAATTTAAAGAAAATTATGTCCACAACCCCCGTGTTGGCTACACTTGACTTTTCAAAACTCTTTATAATTGAATGTTATGCCTTAGGTTTTGGGATCAGAGCAGTCTTGATGCAAGATGGACACCCAATAACATTTGAAAGAAAGTAATTAAACAAAAATGAATTCTTATAGTCCACATACAACAAATAAATGCTTGTCATCATGCATGCATTATCAAAGTGGCGACAATATCTCTTGGGAAGCAAGTTCTTGATACGTATAGATCATAATAGTATACAATACTTGTTACAACAAAAAACATTGACCATTGAACAACATAAATGGATAGAGAAAATTGCCACATTTGATATGGAGATATTACATAAGAGAGGAAAAGACAACATAATGGTCGATGCTCTCTCAAAAAAAGATGAAGAAGCACAAGTTTTTGCAATATCAATAGCAATTCTAGAATGGTTGAACGAAATTCGAACTAAGTATGCCAAAAACCGAGAGACATGTTCCATAATCAATGATTTAAACCAATACCCCAAGTTTGAATGGAAGAATGAAATCTTATGGTATACGGGAAGAATTTATTTGAATACCAATTCAAAATTTAAATCCAAGGTCCTTCAATAATCCCATGATTGTTCGGCCGTAGGTCACGTCAGATTTTTCAAAACATATTATAATGCTCGTCAATCATTTTTTTGGAAAGGGATGAGTGCATATATTAAAAAAAATGTAGCAGAATGTGACCTTTTGTCAAAGAAAGAAGAGTGAAAATATATTAACACCCAGGTTACTCCATCTGTTACATATTCCCAACAAAAAATGGGACGAAATTTCAATGGATTTCATTGAAGGATTACCCATATAAGAAGGGAAAGATAAAATATTAGTGGTAGTAGATAGACTAACCAAGTATGCACATTTTATGGGAGTAAATAAAACAAACTCCACAAAAGAAATAGTTGAAGTCTTCTGTAAAAACATTTATAAGTTACATGGGTTCCCCAAAGTCATTGTCAGTGATAGAGATGCCAACTTTAAAGGAAAATTTTGGAGAGAGTTTTGAAAACAAATTGGGACCTCTCTTAATACGAGCTCAACTTACCATCCTCAAACATATGGTCAAACACAAATTGTCAACAAATTCTTAGAAACCTACATTCATTATTTTGTCACTAACAAGCAAAATAAATGGTTTCAATGGTTGCACCTTGTTGAATGGTGGTATAACTCCACATATCACACGTTGGACAAAATGACACCATTTCAAGCTCTTTATGGATATAAACCACCATCTTGGAAAGAGTTATCCACAAATCAAACAAAAGTTGCATCAGTAAAAGATCATTTAGACGAAAGTAAAACATTTGTTCAAATACTCAAGGAAAACTCAGCAGTCGCAATAAACAAAATGAAGCAACAAGCCGACCAACACCGAATAGAAAGATAATTCAAAGTTGGAGAATGGGTATTTGTAAGACTTCAACCCTACAAACAATTATCTCTTAAACACCAAGGAAATAATAATTTGGCTCCAAAGTTTTATGGACCATCTCAAATTAACAAAAATATCAATCACGGAGCTTATGGGTTGGAATTACCAGATAAAAGTCGTATCCACAACGTTTTTCATTTATCATGTCTAAAAAGAGTCTTATGGCAACACTAAAAGGTGTAGACAATGCTCTTTATGTTGGATGAGTAAGGAAGAATCATTTTAGAACCATAAGCCATTATTTCCACCAGAGAAAAGAAGTTCCACTCTCGGGTAATCAAGGAGTATCTTATTAAATGGAAAAACCTTCCGGAAGAAGACACATCATGGGAGTTAGAGCACTTTCACCAATTACACCTATTGTTACCATTACTTTGAGGACAAATAAATTTTTTAAGAGAAGGACAATGCTATATATAAATAATAATAAGTAAGATAAGAAATAAGAAATAAATAATAAATTAGAAATTAACTAAAAGTCATGACCAAAGGTCTTGACTCTATTAAAGTCACAAAGGCCATTATATAAATGGGCCCCTGTCATTGTAATAAAAATCATTGTACAATAATTATTCATTTCTATTCATAAATATTTATTATTCATTTTTGAATCTCATCTATCCCCGTGTTTACACTACACATGACAAAGAGCATACAAAGATAATAAAACACCTTTTTCTCTATTTCTAATTTGTCGAGATTGCACAGAGCGCAAAGCAAAGAGTATACATTGACGATAAAAAGTAGCAACCAAGAAACAAAAAAGAGAAATTTGAAATATAAAACAAAAATATTATCTCTGTAAAAATTTAAAAGGGCGTATTTAGGCTTTATACCTCCGGATCTTACTAAAATGGCCATATCATGGGAAAATGGAATTTTTTTTTGAGTGAAACAAAAAGCGTTCATAACTGAAATGAGTACTCTGAACGCAATGGAACACGACTTCATGATCTCGATCTATAACGGGAGTGAGTCTTCAAATGTACTCTGATACCATGTTCGACAACCCATTTATTCCAATAGATGATGAACACCTTCAGTAACCACTCACACAACCAAATCAAATATCAATAGACCGATGTTCTTACGTTGTAAAACCCTTGTGGGGAAACATCCACGTCCCCAACCAAAGTGGGCACTTGAGGAAATTTATTAATGCAAAAGAAAATATATTACAAAGATTTTCTCACAATCAATCATTAACAAATGACCCTCCATTCTTTTTAAATAAAGATGATGGACCAATTAGGTGCTAAGCCATGGATCAATGTATTCATTAAGATCGAGGAGAATATGAGTCATCGAATCACTCTATGTCGAGAAAATATCATGACTTTCATATTACAAATGCATACTAAAGAAACACACTAAGAAACAAACTTTCACCTAATGAAACATTAGACCAAGTTTATCTTAACCAATTCCTAAGTGTCTAAATATCCTAACATAAGCAATCACCACCTGCATTGTACTCAAGAATTGATGAGTACTAATTAAAGTTGAACTTCACCAACCCTACATCAGATATAAATATTTATTTTTTATATGATAAAGTTGATTTTCTTGTCTTGGTCCTCTATGTATATGATATAATTCTTATAGGTAGTTCAAAAAAACTCATTGCATGGTTGTAACATCCCGCTCTTGCGAGCACATGATATTGACTTATTCTTTGAGGACATTTGCGTGCAAGTGATCTAGTTATAGTATATGGATATCTATTTCGCTTATGGATTCTTATGATGATGTTGATGGATTATGATTTATGTTGTTTGATATCTATGTATTGACAAATGCTATTAACGAGTTTCCCCTGACTATGCAAAACAATTGACAGATTGAGGATGTCGATGGCATCACTAGACATCCTTGGACTCTGAATCGAGTCAGGGAGTGGATTGTATTGGTTTGAGTATTTCAGTTATGCATATGTGAAATATGATCAATTATATTATGATGTTGTTTATGGATCATTGACAATGTTTTGTTGATGGATGTAGGCTAACGATTGCTTGTTGATATGACTCACATAAGGAGTAAAGGGGCCATGCATAGAAACCAGATATTGAGGGAGAGGTGTGGCATCATCCCTGACACAGCCTACTAGCATTCCCGCCGTGCCTCGAATTGTAGGTTAACAATTACCTAGTTTGAGAGATCCACGATGTCGTGAGGGCAGACTGGGACAATTGCTCATGAAGATTTCTAAGGGGTGCACAATAAGGTAGGGTCCTTGTTCCTTATAATCCCTTAGTCTCTCACTAGGTCACCTGAATGGAGTGTCGACTCCAGGGTTGGAAAACTACGAAAACCAGTGAAAGGTGAGTGACACTCTTGGAGCACAGAGTGCGTCTTGAAGGGCACGTCTGGTAATTAAAACTTTGAATCAAATGAAAGTGGTACCCTTGGAGCACAGAGTGCATCTTGAAGGGCACGTCACGGAATTAAAATTGAGTCAATTAATCTAGGTGGCCTAGAAAACTTTGAGTTAATGTTAAACCTTGTAAAATCTTGAGCACTGCAGAATTAATTAATTAAAGAATGAATTTGTTAATCATAATCCCCAAGGGTCTAAGCCTTTGCAAATAAAAATTTAATTAAGCATAAGCCTAAGTTAGTGAGAAGATTAAAAACTAATTTTATAAATTAAATAATGCGGGGATGAAATAAATCAATTTAAGAAATCAAGGAAAATAAAATAAACCTAAAGAGTGATTTAATACACATATGTGCAAGTAATTACCAAATTGGAATTTAAGGTAAAATGGAATAAAGCTAAAGGAATGGGTACGCATAGAAAGGAATATAGAATCTAGTTAATGATAGTCTAACTAAGAGAAGATTCCTATTTTAACTCAACTCAGTTTTACAAAGGCGCTAGTCATTAATTGGAAATAAAGGGAATAAAGGGACAACTATGAGTGATTTTAGAAGCGCTTTTAGGATGGGTGAGAGAAATTGACTTTTATTAAATGAAAATGTGGATTTAATTGTGCAAATTGGGGAAAGGATGACAAGTGTGTGGGGGAGATAATTCTAAATTATTTTTAAGTAAAAAGCGAATGAAATGTGCAAGTGGTGATGAGCTATGGGAACATGCTATAAAAAAATGGCTGAGTTGAGAGATGGATCACACTGGTTATGAGTAATGTTATGCTGCAGAGTTTTTGATTGGTTTTACTTGTGATCGATACCCAGCTTGAGAGAGAGTGGTGGCTCTACCTTGCGAGGCAAGCTGAGAGCTAGAGGATTCTGGTCGTGTGTGTGCGTAGCCCCTTTGTGGCTCGGGGGGTAAGGGGGAAGAAGAGTACCCCTAGTGTTGGTTGGGAGGTACTGGTGAAGTCTCAATGATTAGGAATAGGACGAAGGAAGGGAACGTCAGTCGCCAAGGATCGTCATCAAGCCTATCTTCATCGGTCACGGTATTTTCATTTGAGTTTTCATTGTATTAAGTTTTTATTTTATACGTGGTTTTAGAATTGTTGACAGTGGTAATGGATTTCTGATATTGGATTGGAAATATTCCTTGATGATTGTGTATTGTAGAAAGGAAATTTTAACGAGTCTAAAATTTTAACTCCCAACTAAATCTTAATTTCTTATTTACTGCTTTCCGTTTTTCAATTTGGAGGTAATTTCTGTGTTTTTTGTGTGTGTGTCTGGATTGCGATTTCTTTAAGGATTTACCTCTGCGCTATTGACCACATTTATCCATAACTAGATGATGTTTTATCCTTAACTGGACTGCATTTTTTTACCTTCATCCCTTGAATTCTTTTGAATTTTAGCACAAGGATGTTGCCCCACGTTTGCATTTTCGCCTTGCCTTCAACCCTTGAATCCCTCTGTGTTTTTCCTTATATGCATCACCCAACATTGGTAACTCTTTGCATTTTTCATGGGGAGATTTCTCTCTGTGTTTTTTATTAAGGGTTCACTCTCTGCGTTGATGGGGAGATCACTGTCTGCGTTTTTCACTAGGAGATTTCTCTCTGCGTTTTTAATGGAGAGATCACTCTCCGCGTTTTATGGGGAGATCACTCTCTCCATTTTTCATGGGGAGATTTCTCTCTGCATTTTTATTGGTGAGGTCACTCTCTACATTTTTAATGGGAGATCACTCTCTGCATTTTCACGGGGATAATTACTCTCTGCGTTTTTATTTGAGAGATCACTCTCTAAGTTTTTAATGGGAGATTACTCTTTGCATTTTCATGGGGAGAATTACTCTCTGTGTTTTTATTGGAGAAGTCACTCTCTGCATTTTTAATGGGAGATCACTCTTTGCGTTTTCATGGGGAGAATTAATCTGCATTTTTATTGGAGAGATCATTGTTTGCGTTTTTAATGGGAGATCACTCTCTACGTTTTTATGGGGAGAATTACTCTCTGCGTTTTTATTGGAGAGGTCACTCTCTGCATTTTTAATGGGAGATCACTCTTTGCATTTTCATGGGGAGAATTACGCTCTGCATTTTTATTGGAGAGACCACTCTCTGTGTTTTAATGGGAGATCACTCTCTGTGTTTTCATGGGGAGAATTACTCTCTGCGTTTTTATTGGAGAGGTCACTCTCTGCGTTTTTATTGGGAGATCACTCTCTGCGTTTTCATGGGGAGAATTACTCTCTGCATTTTTAATGGAGAGATCAATCTCTACGTTTGATGGGGAGCTCACTCTCTGCATTTTTCATGGGGAGATTACTTTTTGCTTTTTTTATGGAGATATTACTCTGCGCATTTTGATGGGGAGATTACTCTCTGCGTTTTTGATTGAAATATTACTCTTTGCATTTTAATCTCTGAGTTTTGTTTTAAACCTGGAATGCATTTCCCTCCTTTCCAATGGCAATGTCGCAAGAGATTCATCTATGCGTTCTAATCTACATCTAGACCGTGATTTCCTTGCCTGGCGTTTGCAATTCGAGTTACCCTTGTCTCACTCAACGATTTCTGGATTGCAAGTTTGTTTTTACCTTTATGATACCTCCTTCTTATGGGCTTCGATGGCATTTCTAAAGAGTCCATTTTCTATATCATTTTTAGAGTGGGTATTTATTTGTGCTTTACACATTGGAGTATTTAGTTTCTGAAAATTTTCACTATACATTACTGCTTATTTTCAGTTCTCTCGTAAATCATTACTTAATCCTCATTTTTAACTTATGTAGAGTATATTATAGTTATCTAGACACATATTTTAGTGTTATCTTTAAAGTTCATTACTATTTTAGAATGGTGCAATAATGTAGTTGTTTCCATCCTTAGAGCCATCTTATTTATGCTTATCATTATGACCAATATGAATGAGATACATCTAACTAGTACTACCCATTACTTGTGGAAGTCCTACATGAATACTTATAGAGAACTAAGGGATTGTTCATGATCACTTTGGGAGCATAAATTGCACCTTTGGATCCCCTAAAAAGAGACAAGTGGGATAAAAAAATGATGAACCATGTGGACTCATTGGCATGTTATTTTTGAAGATATTAACTTTCTGTTCAAGGAATTTGCAAACCAATTCAAAATAGACTCTCTTGCACCTTGGACTAATGTTAAGGAATAAATAATTAATTGTTTATCCCTTCTTGCACTATGGAATGATGTTGATGTATAGATGATCATGTGATAGGATTTCCTTTGCGCTATGGAACAAAACTATTATTTTCTGCTATGCCTTGAACTTGATGTGATTCGATTCCTTGTATAATGAATAAAAGTAATGATTTATCTTACGCCTTTAACTATGTTGACCTAATATTGGATAGAAATTAGTTTACTCTTGCACATTTATACAAGGTTGATTTAGGGTTATTTTAGCAATCAATCTACTTTTGCGCCACCAAAAATTGTTAATGAATAAATGATTGAGCGATTGATTTCCCTTGATCCATGGATTATGCTAATGATTGAGTAATTAGATTGCTTTGCTCTATGATTACGCATTTATATTACTCGTACGCATTTTAATAATGTTGATGTATGATTTTCCTAAGTGATTAGATTAGTTGCGCACATTGATTGATGTTGATTTATGTTTAATTCGAAAATTAGTTCACGTGCGCACCTTGAAAATAATGTTGATTTATTGTTGAATTTAGTAATTGATTAATCACGTGCATTGAAATAAAATATATGTTTGCTTTTGCGCCATGAAAATAAAATAAGGTTGATTACACTCGCGCCTTAACTTATGTTGTTATATGATTGATTTAGTAATTAAATTCTCTTGCGCCATGAACAGTAACGATGTTGATTGATTGTGCTAGTTGGCTTCAATTTGATTGTGTTAGTGGGATGTAGACACCTCCTTGTTCCTCAGAACAGTCACCAGTCCCGAGACCTTAAATGGTCAAAATCAATCGGATGAATCCTGGTCTAGAGCGTTGCTTATGTGTCCTGGAGGTCCTAACCTTGCAGGGTAGGTTGGACGAGTAGTCATTTTAATATTCAGTATTTGGTTGACCATTGTTTATAAATTTCTTCAGTTGATTGTCATGGCTGAACTGCGTCACTATTTTGTTTATGTGTTGGTTAGGTGTCGCTATCATTTATCTTAATGCAATGCTTATGTGTCGTTTCAGTTACAATGATGTATGTTTTTATTATGTTGTAACGAGTTAATTCCCCAATGCATTTTTTTTTACCTATCATGCTTCACTTTTCCTAGTCGTAACAGAGGGGTCGTTACATATGGTATCAGAGCAGGTTCAACCCCATGACTCTGGATTAGTACGCCTTCCACTGTATTAAATACTTGATTAATAGCTTATCACTAATTAAATTGAACTGTGTCCCTGCAAGTAATCATGGTTAGAGTACGTCGTGGAGGTAGACGCCATGATGCTAGGGGAGGAGGTGCGACACCTCCAGTAGAATCCACGCCAAAGGGGTATAACCCCCAAGGAGAAGAGTAAGTCATTGGACATGAGCATATTGTTGTGGGGGATGTGGTTGGGTTGATGAGGTCCTTTTAGAGGATGTTAGAGACCTTGATTAATTGACTAGATAGAGTTGAGGCCAAGGCACCTATACCCCCTAAGGGTCCACAACGCACCCCGGCTGATACTTGTAGCATTCACAAAGAACTTGAGAAGGTTAAGTTTCACGAGTTCATGGGTGCCAAGGACGACACCGTCATCGAGGAATGGTTGGATAACATGGAGATGTGCTTCACACTTCGCGACTACACCTCCAACATAAAAGTACGCATGGCGGTCTTTCATCTGAAGGGGAGCACTCTTCTATGGTGGAAGACACTCCTACCACAAATGAACATGGCTGTCGAAGACGTGTCATGGGAATTGTTTGAGGAACGGTTCTAGGAGAGGTATTTGTCAGAGGAATTCATTGAGCGCCAACTCAATGAGTTCAATGCCTTATGAGAGGGTGGTCATATGGTGCCTGAGTATGAGGCCCGATTCATGGAGATGCTTAGGTATGCTCCACATTTGAACATCGAGAAGCTCAAGGTCAACAAGTTTGTGTTTGGCCTTAACATCAACATTCGTGGGAAGTTGAGGATCCTAATGCCTCAGATGTTGCATGATGCAGTCCAGAAGGTCCTCATAGCTGAGGAAGAGTTGATCAACGGGGGTCAGGGCAAGACTCCTGCGATATTGACGGGACATGTGACATCTGGTGCGCAACAACATCAAACTCTAGCTAGACATTTATCAGGTATCGAGACACTCCAAGAGGATCCACGCTCGTGACGCCACGACGACCGACTCCTCAGCAACAGACTCCCTACAGAGGACCACTGCATCAAAAAAAACGTTGCCCACAACAACATCAGTTTAGGCCTGTTCAGCAGAACAAACTAGGATTTCAGGCTGGTAGGCCTGCAACTTCTACTTCGGGGACCAGGAGTACTGGGTTGAAGACCAGATGTTGGACATGTGGGGAGCCACATTACTAGCGAGATTGTCCGGTTGAGAGGGCCAGAGAAACCGTGTCAACTGGATGCAATACCGTAGGAGATTTGGGCAAGGCCCGCAGTATTCATGCAGCGATGAATAACCTCCAAGCCAAGCACCGGTCTACTATGCTAGAGACATCATGTACCATCACTGACCAGACGCTTAGTATTTTGATAGATCCTGATGCTACATAGAGATTTATTTCTTGTGCAACGCTAAAAAGAATTAAGGTAAAGGCAATCAAATAGGATGAGTTTAGCTACATGGAAATAAATTCAGGTGCCAAGGAAGAAGGTTGGAGGAAAGGTTACAGACTGTAGCCTTAACCTGGGAGATTTTGTAATGAAGGAAAACCTGTACGTCACGATATTAGGATCTTATGACATCGTGATCGACATGGACTGGTAAGAATTGCATGAGGGGATAATCAACTGTAAGATGAAGTGGTTGAGTTTAACTGATGATGAGGGACAAAGTCGAGTGATTATAGGAAGAAACCAGGGAGTTTCCTTAAGGTTCATTTCATCCCTACAACTACAAAAGTGTTGGACAACTAAGAGGGGGGGTGAATTAGTTGTTACTGTGCTTAAACAATATGCCCATTTTAAACTCTTTAAAGAACACTCAATGATGATCACAATAAAGCAGGGAAGTAAGCAATAGAATATTCAACATCAATCACACAAATGAAATACACAGAGACATATATATCCTGAGGAAATCCATAAGGGAAAAACCTCTTCTTCTTGATATGATAAGTAATCTTTATTTTTTGTACATTATCATTCTTATGAGCTCCAACTCTTATTGAGCCTACAACCTGTGTTTTACAAGCAACAACTTGCTGAGAGCACCAACTCTTTGGTTTCTCTAGAACCCACTAGAAGGAAGCACCAACTCCCTGAGTGTTCCAACACCAACTAGATGGAAGCACCAACTTCCAGTCACACAGGCACCAACCTGTATAGCAAAGAACAATAGTTCTCCCTTGCACCACCCTGCCACCTTGGTTTTTCTGGCTACAACCAGATGGAAGCTACAAATCCCTGTGTTCAAGCACCCATTCAAACCTTGAGGACACCAGTCCTCCCTAGCACCTCCCTACCACCCTGAAATATAAATCTTTTCTTTTCCTGAATTTATCATAGTGATACATCCTTTATCTATGGCTTACCCAGTCTCATCACTATTCTGCTACACTGCTCTGCTTTGCCTGCATCAGTGTCTCTCTACCCGCATCTCCTTGAGATTTCTGTTCTTCTGCTCTATCTCTGAATGTGCACCACATCTTTCTCTTCATCTCTTAGATAATCTTTTCTTCTACGCTTTATGTTCTGTGTATTATTTCCATTCAATGCGCTATGCCTTTTCTGTGCATTTCAGCTCTTACACACAACATGCTTCTACCCCCATGAATAACTCTCAATAGAAGAAACCATCTACTTTTCTTTCTACGCGTATTTATCATGCCAAGTCCTCTGGTAGGGCATACACTCAACTCTTCGTCCTCTTTGGCGATCATCCTAAATCTATTCTTCATCAGTGGCCATTATCCTGAGATTCTTCGGCTTCTTTGGCAGCAACAGTCTTTGACGCATTTCCATCTATCAATTGTCTAAATGATGAATCTTCACTTCATTAGGAGTTACCTCGAGACTCTTCAGCTCCTCTGGCGATCACACTCAAGCTCGTCGAATTCTCTGCCAGATACAATCACTCTGTTTCTAGCAGTTACAATCAATCCTTTCCGATAGTTATAGAGAGAAGTTCTACGCGCTCGTTCCTTTGGTGCCTTTTCCCTTCCTGAGAAAAACTTCACAGTAGGCGCTAGATTTTCTTGCTAAGCCCCTTCCTTTCACGTGACCATCGACGGCGACCAAACGCCTATTCAAAAAGATGCTTCCCGATTTTTGTCTAGTGAGCGCTGGCTCCATTTCACGATATGACCTTGGGCTATGAGATTCATGTGACCACGCAATTGTGAGCGCGTTGATAGGCATTTTGAGGGCAACCTGCTTTTCGCCCCGCAATTCACTATGAGCCTCCATGCGTCCTTTCTCCTAAACCGTGGTTTCAATTGCGTACCGCTCACGAAAAATTAAGACCCGAGCATGTTCTAGCCCCGCAATGGAGCATGATCGTTGATATCACAATCTTGACGGTGCTCCTGAACGTACGGTTCAGATCTGTCCTCTCAAGTCTACGGACCAGATCTCACCTTCCTACATCAACGACTGAGATTTACTTCGTGATCCGGGCTCCGAGAGTTTCAGATCTCAAACCTTGTTGTTGTTGACTGGATATCTTCCGGGATGGAAGATCTGTTGACATCTGTCCTCTTCAATCGACAACTCTGCCTTCTTTCCTTTGTCCACGCAGGATCCTTAGTCTCAACGATCAGGTGACATGTGGCCCTCCAAACCAACGGACGAGATCAATTTCGCCTTTCGGGCTTCGGGAGTATCGATTCTCAAACTCCACTTGCTCCTGAAGCATTTCACCTGGAGTCCACGATCCAACGACGCGTGTCCCTTTTGGATCGACGGTCACAATCGCTTCGGGTATTTGGGGTTTGGGAATCTCAACTTTCCAACTTTTCAACCTTCCTTTGCTTTTCCCCTGGAGCTGACAATCCACTGACGCGTGTCCATTTCATATCAACGGTCACAATATTTTCTGGTATTCGGGGTTTGGAATTCTGAAGTCTCAATTGGAAATCCTTAAGTGAGATTTCTTCAAAATCTCATATTAGCTGACGCGTACTGCCCTTGACGATCAACGACCAAGATTTGTCTTCGACGATTTTCACGTTCTCCCTATCCACAAAACTTCCGAAGTTGTGGATCTCGCACCACCTGTCCTCCTCAACGATAGACGACCCCAAACCACTTCTGGACTTCGAAACTTTGGGCAAGTGCCAGTGGCAAAGCTCCC
>JASDQU010819019.1:0-18509 GCA_032191745.1 Picea mariana | reverse complement strand
AATCCTTCAGATCTCTGAGTAATTTGCAGACCAAGAAAAAATGACAGTTCCCCTATCATAGACATTTCAAATTCAGATTGCATGGCAAAAGCAAACCATTGTACCAATGAAGCATTATTGTTTCCGAAGATGATGTCATTTACATAGACCAACACAATGAGCAAATCATTACCCTTTGTTTTGATATATAGATTGCTGTCAATTGTTCCTCTCTTGAACCCTTTGTCTTGAAGATACTTATCCAGTATGTAATACCAGGCATAAGGAGCTTGTTTTAACCCATATAAGGCTTTCTTCAGCTTGCAGTTAAAGTCAGGGTTATCTGATAGTTGGAAACCCTCTGGTTGTTCCATATAGACTTCTTCTTTTAGGTCTCCATTTAGAAAAGCTGACTTGACATCCATTTGATAGACTTTAAACTGTTTATGACAAGCATAGAAAAGACACATTCTAATAGCTTCTAATCTTGCTACAGGCACAAATGTTTCATCAAACTCCAGTCCTTCTATTTGAGCATATCCTTTGCAGACCAATCTAGACTTATTTATTACAATATTTCCTTGCTCATTCATATTATTTTTGTAGACCCATTTGGATCCTATTATATTTTTATTTGTTGGCCTAGGAACAAGTTCCCAAGTGTCATTCTTTTTAGGGAGCTATGGCCTCCTCCTTACAGAGAGTTGAGAAGAACTCCAGATGATTCTCTTGTGTAACGCAGTGAGAAAGGAGATCTCCAGATGATTCTCTTATGGCTGAGCACAAGGTGAACGTGTGAAATCCCAAAGTGTTGGGTGCATCGTCATGAGACATAAATGAAGATGATGTATTAGCCTCCTCTGAGCAGAGAGTTGATGAGAAACTCCAGATGACTATCATGTGTAATGCAATGGGAAAGAAGATCTGTTGAGTGGACATGCATGTGGACGAGCACAGGTGAACGTGATCCTAGTGGTTGAGCACTAGTGAAGAAGTGGTTCTTCTGTGTAATGCAGTGAGCTAGAGATATGGACATCCCTATGGATGTGCCCCTAGTGGCTGAGCACTAGTGGGTGTATGAGATCCCTTGCTATATTGTTCAAGAGTCAGACCTGCCTGTAACCCTAATTGTAATGTAAAGGGTACAGGTCGGCCCCACCTTAATATAAAAGATAAATAATGTATAAGATAATTAATATAAAAGATAATAATTAATATGGTAATTATTAATTATATTTTGAGTTATTGAGGTCGGCCCTATTGTGCCAAAAGACACATCATTTGATGTGATAAGTCTTATATAAATAAAGGTGAATCCCCATTGAGGAAACACACTTATAATTGTGTCATCTCATGATTTCAGAAGTTGTGGTCTGAAATTATGAGAATTACAACACCCTCTTGTGTGCTAGGTTTGGTGATGGTGTGGGAGGTCTTTCTCTTGAGGAATATAGCAAAGGATTGGTTGTGTTTTCTTCCCTTGTTGAGAAGGGTTTCCCAAGATACTTCTTGTGTTCTTGTGCACGGTTATTCTTCTTGTGATCTTGGTTTGCTGCAATAGTTATGGTTCAAGTTATAGTTAAACAAAAAATTTAAAGAAGATACATGAGCCATAGCTCCCTAAAAACTAACACCTTTTACCCCTGCTTTCAAGGCATGGTTTAGCTACTTTATGTTGATAATTAGACATTGTACTTTATTATTTTAGTTGATATCTATATTTAGTAGTTAGATTCATATGCTCATAGCCTATGCACTATTTATTGTCAACAACTAGAATTATCACGCTTTTATAGCTTGTTGATTTTATGGGTACATATCATTCATTGTTGGTGACAAACCCTATCACACATTTTGTAGCTTGTTCATTGCACACTTTAGTTATCATTTCATTGTTGGCGGCTAACCTTTCCATGCTCTCACAACAAGTTAATCTTCTGATTCTGGTATTGTTGTCTTTCTCGTAGCCAACATTATCATGCTTTTGAGGGTTCAATTTTTTTATAGCTACATTGTTTTTCCTATTGCTAATCCTTGTCATGATTTTAATATCTTTGTGTTTTCAAAGATTAATGCTTTCTTATCTTAGCATTTGTTTCATGTTCAACTAGCTAGATCTTGTTTGTCTCCATGTCTCAACATTCTTTGATTTCCATGCATGGTTGTTTGTCGATCTTATTTTCCTTTTGTACATTATCATGCACTTGCGTGAAGCTCTAGATTCATTTGCATCTAGATAAGAGGACCTCCACAATGCCATATGCCTTGACACGTGAGAGATTCCCTCCTTACGTCAGGGCATCAAATCATTCCACCATTGATCTATGGGTCCTTTCCCCTTCATGTACCATTGTATTTGCTATTGTTGTGTGCTTTGTCTTCCTTGTTACAATGGTCATTTCCTCTTTGCATGATACCAAATTTCTATCCTCTTGGTAGATAACATTCTGGCCAAGGAAGAAATATGCATTGTGTGAATTTTTCACTTAGAACATTTGTACACTCAACTCCCTTAGATGACCATGAGGCCTCCCATCATATCGTGACAAATTACTTGTGCTTGTAATATTTCCTTGCTTAACCCCTTACCTAGGCCTAGGTGTATAAACAGATTTTCCCATTTGATGTCTAGTGCTTGGACAAGGTCCCATTGACCTCTTTTCCCAAGTCACTCTTTGGTCTTGTCTATCCCTTTTTGGTTCCTTTGCATGGACATATTCTTCTATCTTGGATCAACCTTGACATAAGTGCTTGATTTGGTCCACCTTGGTTAGTTAGTAGTGCCTTTTTGAGGTTCCCAATGTCCTCATATTCATTGTTGGAACACACAACGATTAGGTCAAAATGATTTCCCCCCTTTTATGAACTATGTTTGGTACGCCATCCAGGGTTGTACGGTCCATTCATGTCTATCTCCTACTAACCAAAGAGAACTTTTACAAAGAAAACCCCACAAATTGGACTAAAACCAACAAATGCCTTAGTCAAACTTGAAAATCAATAGTGAGGGCATGGATTTTCCCAAAYGATTTTTTGTCATACCCAAGATTCCCTTTGTGGTTTCCTCATCTATAAATAGCCTTCTTTCTATCTTTGTTAAGGTTCCCAATTATGATYTCAAATCTTGTCAAAACCTTGTTGATGATTTTCATTAGGATCACAACATCCTTTCACTCAATCTCTCAAAGAAAGAATTACCATCACTAGAACTATTGTCTCCACAAACTCTCTCAAAGCAAAAATTACCATCACTAGTTTGACTATCTCTTTGGTGTGGACCTTGCCTTTTCTTACCTTGGTTGGTTAGAAGTAGGGTTTTCCCTTGTAGGTCTCTTTTGGATCCTTTCAATCCCCTTCCAAGGAGGATTACCACCACTTTTATTGTAGGAAGAGCCTCTCACACCTAACAGCCAACTAAATCTATACATTGGTAATATCGTTTCATATATTTGCTTTGGCAGATCTAGAGTTATTGTACATATATCTTGCATTGTTTTAAATACTTTCTTTCCTTTAGTATTTATCTTGTTTCTTGCTTTCTGGTTAGATCTCCTTTTCCGCGTTAGTTTTTTTATCTATTGAACCCTCTCGAAACTTAAAGCAAAATACCACCTTAAAATTAACCAAACCCTAGAAAAACATTAAGAAAGATTTTAATAAGTACCTCTTTCTCCCTTTCGGTTTCTACTTTCTTTCCTTTGGTATTTCCCTTTGTTTTTTGCTTTCTGGTTAGATGTCCTTTTCCGCTTTATTTTTTTATCTATTGAACCCTCTCGAAACTTGAAGGAAAATACCACTTTAAAATTAACCAAACCCTGGAAAAACATTAAGAAAGATTTTAATAAGTACCTCTTTCTCCCTTTAGGTTTCTACTTTCTTTCCTTTGGTATTTCGCTTTGTTTTTTGCTTTCTGGTTAGATCTCCTTTCTCCTTTTCCGCATTAGTTTTCTATCTATTCAACTCTCTCGAAAATAAAACAAAGTACCACTTTAAAATTAACCAAACCCTAGGGAAACATTAAGAAAGATTTTAATAAAAGCCTCTTTTTCCCTTTCGGTTTCCAGTTGCCTTCAAAAAAAGTGGGTGGTGACTTCACTCCCTTCCTTCTCCCTTGCAGTGATGGTAGGGCCACTTGTGTGGTGGTGCAGTGATTCACTCCAACCGCTGCATCACAACGACATCGACCTTTTTGATCCTAAATTACAATGTTATAAAAAGGGTGTTTTGTCAAAGAATGTTGTAATTAATTCTTAAATAATCTTCAAGGAATGAATTAATTGAACATATTTTTCAATCTTCTGTCACCAATCTTTACACTGATGTAGAGAGCCAAGCTTTCATCTGAATTGTACAACTGAAAAACACCTTGAAAATGTTCTGAGTTCAATAATATAACTGTAGATTGCATCCCTATCACTAACATTAAATTTGTTTGCAGTAACTAATACAAAAAACATGGGGAAATATCTCCAGAACACCATCATGTTACTGAAAAGAAAAGCTATTCCCCCAGGAATGCCAGGCTTATTTCAATGCAGAAGAATATAGGAAGTTAATAAATATGTCAATACAATTTTATTGACACCTTCAAAAATTCTGAGTCCAGTAAGATAACTGTAGCTTGCATCCCCGTCACTAACATTAAATTCGTTTGCAGTAACCAACAGAAAAAACATGGGGAAAAAATATCCAGACCACCACCATGTTTCTGAAAATAAAAGCTGTTCCCTCAAGGAATGCGAAGCTTATTTCAAATGCAGAAGAATAAAGGAAGTTACTAAATATGCCAATACATTTTTATTGGGTTGTTTTCACTTAATACAACTATATTACATGGGCAAAATGCCCATCTTCCAAGATGGTTTCCTCTCTTGCAGTTTTGATTGAATGAATTCATTATTGTTGGCAAAAATGAATAAATTTGATGAAACAACTTCTTCTGTGGAAATGTTCCCAATTTACAAACTCCTTCGAGGAAGATTTTGCTCCTCCAGAGCAAGTTCAGAATACATATTTGATATAGCTTCTGCAAAATGAGCCTTTGCTTGTTGTCTTTTAATCTGCAGCGTGATGGTGCTGCTCAGTATATAATTTATAAAAAGGCCAAGTTTTCCCATGCCACAAAATGCAGTGATTTTATTAAAAAAAACTATTAAGATTGATTATTATACTCACCTTAAATGTTGGAGTAAGAAGGCCATTCTCCAAACTGAACGGATCAAGAACCAATGTAACAGCTTTTGCGAATTCAAATCCCCTTAACTGGAGACAATCACAGACCAAACATTACAACACCTCTGACCAACCAGTAAGACCTGTAATTAGAGAGCAATATCTAAAAAGCATACCCGACTATCACGTCCAACAGCATCCATGTCTGCTAAAACAGCAGCTCTTGCTCGTGGATCAGCGCATAGTTGGTTCAGATCTTGATACTGCAGTAAACAACAGAATCAACCCTACATCTATATCCCTATACTAGAGATATCCTACTGGTAGAAATTCAATTGTTATCAAAAGCCCAAAGGAATTCAACTGTAGAGCTAAACAGTTAAAAACAATTCCAACTACCTTTATGCCTTCGGAAGCTGCCCAGGCACTTAAAACATCTGGCTCGACTGCAACAACTGCGACCAAACAGGAATTCAGGCTGTCACCTGTGATCATTA
This sequence comes from Picea mariana, assembly GCA_032191745.1. NCBI lineage: Eukaryota > Viridiplantae > Streptophyta > Pinopsida > Pinales > Pinaceae > Picea > Picea mariana. The sequence continues at coordinate 12,861 of JASDQU010819019.1, read as the reverse complement.
CAACTGCCAGTTATTACACACTTTATCTGAGAAAGTTTTTGAAGATCCAAAAGCATTGATATAGACATCGGAGACACTAAAATTTCTTCCTTACCGTAAATGAAACACTGGCCAACAAAATTGCTTTTTACATAAGCATTTTCAATCTTTTCCGGAGCGATGTACTCTCCTTGGGACAGCTTAAAAATATTCTTTTTCCTGCACTTATCAGCAATCGTACAAATCCTAAACACGTTAGGCTTGAGAAATGCAAATTCCTAATCTTAATGGGAAATAGAAGATTGCTTCAATATGTACACTAGCAGGATTCAGTCTTAAGATCACGCACAATGAAAGTTACTTTTGATAAAATGATGAATTAATATTTACATTGAATTTTATATTGCAGAAATCAATCCTCAAATCATCGGATCAAAGTTTAAGCAGTCACCATGACATCCTCACAATACGAAACCTAAAGGGTGGAGTTTCAGTTTCTCCATAATTTGTATATACAAGAGTTCTTGGCACCAATCAGACTACAATTTTCTAATAGTATGTGGCTTGCCCAGAGAAAAAAGACAGTATAAAAAAGGTCGGTGTTCCTCCCTTTCATGGTATTTCACTATGACAAACAAAAGATGTTTATGAAGCTTAAAAGATGGACTGCAATGGCTTCAGTAATATTTTTTTGCAAGCAACATCACAGAATGGCAGAAACCATAAATCAGCTAAGGGTTATGACTAAGACCTCTTCAAAGCAAGATGAATCACTCTAATATCAGTAAAATAATGCACAAGTTCCAACGATTTCATAAGTCCGTCACTTATGTCAGTACGTTTTATACATCTAATAGGAATCTTTAATTTAATAAAAGGGAAAAAGGTTGTCCCATTTGTTAGTCTAGAATTTAAAGTGAGCCGCCATTTTTGAACATACGTCCCACTGTAGTAACAATAGCTCAAGAAGAGAAAGTAGTGAACGTCTTTGAGCGGACGTTAGGTGAAGCTGAGAAGGTAATCACTGACCAGTCATTGGAGTATTCAATGATTAGTCATCCTCCAATTAACCGCCATGACTTCTGGTATATATGTTGTGGCTTCTCTTTATATTGGTATCGTTATCATTGCTCTCAAATGTGCCACGTAAACTGATAGTGGACACTGCATATTTTTCTATTCTACTATCATGAGAAAAACTGAGTTGTTTTTGTTATACATCATGTGTTTGTGAAACCACTAAAACCTAGCAAGATGAACTAAAAAACTTTAAAACTTTAATATCCAGAAAAATTATTCACCATATAAAAATTCTGAAAATGTTATTTTGCAGCTACAGCCAGGTTTCTTCACAGAAATAAAATCGCACAGCAGAAATAAACTTAGGAACAATGAAGAAGATAACAGCAATCACATCACATGAGAGACACCAAGAATTTTGGGTAAAATAACCCCTGGAAAAACCCAATGTGGGAAAACCAGTTCTTCAGTTTGTAGATTTTATTATGCAGCAGAAATATATAGAGATCTCTTACAGAGAAAATCAATCTACACAAATGACTAAGTGAAACCCCGGAAAAATTCTTCTCAAAACTTGTACGACCCTCTCTCAATTCAGCAAACCAACAAAGCAACCTAGAAGAACCCAATTCGTGAGCCTCTGCGAAAATCGTACAGCCCTCTGCGTCACCTGTACAGATTTCATTCAGATCTGAAGTATGGCCTCTGCAAATCGCTGAGAAGCAAGTCAATCCACCTGTAAAAACTCTCCTCTGTCCTCTCAGCAATTCTCCTCCAGCAAACCCTCAAGCGAACTTCTTCTTCTTGCTGAAATTTGCCCTCTTTCAATCAACTAATGCACCCAGCCACCAAGTCAACCTCCTTTTGTCTTAATGAGCAAGCAAAAACCATGTCTCCAAAGAGATCAAGGGCTGAGATCAACCCTCACTCTCTCAATGAGATGGATGGGCAAGATTAAAAGACCATCACTTAAATTATTTTCACTTTTAACTTTAGAAAAGTGCTCATTAAGTCAACATTAAAATATAACACATCTAATGTACTTTTTCCTAAGTAAAACTTTAGGAAAGAGACCAACCCATCGACTTGGCTTAGTTTCATTGTCCCCCACCATGCTAGGATGCCACACATGGAAGAAGACCTTCTGAGTTACACTTCTCAACACTCCGTCTTAATGAGGAAGGTATTATGAACCAAGCCCATCTTGTCTCTGAACTTCACAAACTTTTGTCTACAAAGTGCCTTGGTAAATATATTTGCCATCTGATCATCTATCTGTATGTATTGGAGCCTCACAGCTCCCCTCTGTACACAATCTCGTATGAAGTGATAGCGAATGTCTATATGCTTGCTACGATCATGAAACACGGGATTCTCAGAGAGCTTGATGCAACTATGATTATCGCAATGTATCGTAATAGCCTCTAACTCCTCACCGAACAGTCCCAAGAACAACTTCCTCAACCACAATGCCTCACATGTTGCTAAACTAGTTGCCATGTACTATGCCTCAGCAAAGCTCAATGCCACTGATCTCTGCTTCCTGCTGAAGTAGGATATAATGCCCGATCCTATGCTGAAGCAACACACTGAAGTGCTCTTCCTATCCTCTACACATCCTGCCCAATCAACATCTATAAAACCTGCCAATCTCACTCCACCACTGCGCTCATACAACAACCCGTACTCCATTGTACCTCTCAAGTAGCGAAGTACATGCTTCGCAACTATCCAATGCATTCTCTGAGGGTCCACCATGAACTGACTCAAAGAGTTGAATGCAAAGCTAATATTCGGTCTAGTGTTGACCAGATACATGAGCGATCCAATAAGTTGATAGATGGTGGGGTCTACTGTCTCAAAACTAGATACATCAATCTTCCTCCAGTTCGTCACTAGAGGTGTGGGCATGGGTCTACAATTTGTCATCTTGAACCTGCACAAGATCTCTACTATATACTTCCCCTATCCTAAGAAGAAGTGCCCATCAGTTTTCCAAACCTCCAGACCAAGAAGTAATGCATCAAACCAAGGTCTTTCATCTCGAACTCTGCTGCAAGGTTATCCTTGCAGTCTGCAATCAGCTGCTCATCTCCAGTAAGAAAGAGATCATCAACATAAAGTACAGGTATGAGAGACACCTCACCTGCTAGAAAATAGAGGTTCGGATCAACCCCACTACGCTGGAATCCCATCTCTCTCAAGTAATCGTCGATCCTCGAGTACCAAGGTCGAGGTGCCTTCTTGAGCCCATACAAGGCTTGTCTCAACCTGCAAACATGCGTATCCTTGTCTCCAGCCTCAAAACCTTCAGGTTGCTCAATGTAGACTTCTTCAATAACTCCATTGAGAAAGGCAGTCTTCACGTCCATCTGATGAACGCACCAGCCCATCTTTGCTGCAAGTGAAATAACTGCTCGGATAGAGGAATATCTAGCCACCAAGACGAAAGTCTCCTTGTAATCGACTCCCTCTTTCTATGCAAACCCCTTGGCTACAAAGCATGCCTTATACTTCTCCATGCTTCCATCTGTTGCATGCTTGAATTTATAGATCCATCTCGATCCAACCACCTATTTTCCCTCTGGCCTGGGCACCACCTCCCATACATTGTTCTTCATGACAGAGGCATAATCCTCCATCATGGCCTCTTGCCACACTCCATGTTGTGCAACTTTCTCATAAGTGGAGGCTCGACATCTATAAGCTTTGTCATGAGTGCCATATACCCAAATCTCTACAGTGGTCTACTCTCTTTGAAAGATCTCTCTAGAGGCACTATCTGTATGGAATCACTGACTGTGGACTTGTACCATTTAGGTTGTGGCCTAGTGTCAATCTCTTGTGGAACAACCTCACGTTGTTCGACCTCCTCATCAGTCTCCTGACTATCCTATCCACTAGTCTCCCTGCCAACACCCGTACCTGTACCCTATGTCTGTGCCTGTGACTCTGTACTCTGTACCTGTGCCTCCTCACTTTTTTGCCCCGTGTCCTGTCCCTGTTGGTCCTCTATCTACGCTGGCATATCTCTAGATCTCCTCAAGGCCCTCTCCTCCTCAAACTACACGTCTCTGCACACCACTATCCTCCTATGCTCTGGCACAAAGATGCGGTAGGCCTTAGAAGTCTCGCTATAGCCAACCAATATCCCCTTATCTGTTGTAGGGTCCAACTTTGTCCTCTTCTTCGAAGGGACATGACAATAACAAATACTCCCAAAGATGCGAAGATGACTCACGTCTGGCCTGGTACCTGTGTATATCTCCTCAGGTGTCAATTTCCCCAAAATGGTGTGGGGACTCCTGTTCTGAATGTAAACAACTGTGCGACAAGCCTCAACCCATAAGAACATAGGTAATCCTTGATCATGTATCATCGCACGAGCTGCACCTACCATGGTCCCGTTCTTGCACTCTGCCACTCCATTCTGCTGCGGGTTATATGGAACTGTGAGCTCCTTCTTGATACCCTCTGCAACACAATACTCCACAAACTCATTTTGGTGTACTTGCCCCCATTATCCGATCTAAGTCCCCGGATCCTCCTACCAGAATGGTTCTCCACTAGAGCTCTGAACTCCCTAAACCTGTCAAAGACCTCATCCTTGGTCTTAAGAAAATATATCCAGGTCTTCCTGGAGTAGTCATCAATAAATGTCACATAGTAGTTGAAGCCACTCACTGACTGCACACTCATAGGACCACAAACATCCGAATGGAGACCCAAGATCCCCTTGAACCTATGCTCACTATATGGAAATCCTTTGCGGGTATATTTGCCCAAAGCGCAACCCTTATAGGGGTCATGCTTCTCTGTTGCAACCTTAGGCACTCCTGTAATTGCCTGTCTCAAATGACTCAATGCACCAAAATGCAAATGTGCCATTTGTCTGTACCATAACTCACTCAAATTTGTGTTGTTGCTGACTAATGTTTTTGCTGGCTCAAAATGCAATCTATATACCTTCTCACAACGAACCCCAATTACTTTATCCATCTTGGTTGTAGACACCTTTGGTCTAATATACACCTTCCCTCCACGGAAGGTCACCTCAAACCCTTTATCTTCTTGGGTCGAAATTGAAATGAGATTCTTGGTAAGACATGGAACGTACAATACGTCAGCAATGCAGAGTAGTTTACCTGACTCCCTCTTAAATGAAACTGTGCCTATGCCTTATGCCTTATAGTGCACATCATCTCCTAGCTCAATATGAAGATTCACGCCTCCCTCCTGCAAGCTACTGAAGAACTCCTTGCGCCTAGTCATATGACAAGAAGCGCCACTATCCACATACCTAACACCTGTCACAGTTGAGTTCGACATACATGCAATAAGGCATAAATCCTTCTCAAAGCTTTTGCAAAAATCCTCTACTCTTGCAGAGGCTGCCATCTGTGGCTTACTCTTTTTCTTTTCCAGACACTGTGAGGCAAAATGTCCAAACTTGTGATACTGGAAACACTTGACTTTGGAGAAGTCAATGTTTTTCTTCTTTCCTCCTGCTCCAGTCCTGGAGCCCTTCTTCTTAGACTTTCCCTTTCCTTTGCTTGCAAGAGCCAAAGCCTCCTCATCCACAATATGAGGTGATGTAGATGTACCACTCGCTTGACTAAAGTGAATCTCTTCCTGCACAAAATCATCCCATAAGCGCTACCAGTCAGGGAGCTTCTCCCGGGCTACAATTCCACGCACAAATGTGTCCCATGGCTTTGAAAAACCATTCAGGTTTATACGTACTAACTCGGAATCCTTTGTCTTTGAGTCAAATGTTGCAAGCTCATCTCAGTTCTGTGTAAGACGAGTGAGGTAGGGAACCACACCTTCACCCTTTGCCATCTTGGTACCTCACATCATTTCCCGAAGCACCATAATATTGTTTTCATTTTTACTCTGATAGAGGCTACCCAAGACAGTCCACATGTCTTTAGCAGACATTTTCCGTGATCCTTTACCCCATCAAGGATTATGCTCATAGCCTTCACTTCACCCTTCTTCCAGGCTCCCAACAAAGCTGCATCCGTAGGAGCTGATGCTTTATCATCAACATGTTCAAGGACATCATTGACATCCAAGATTCTGGTAACCCTCTCTTTCCAGGTGGGGAAGTTTTGAGCACCTTGAAGTCTATCCTCAACTCTCAAAGTCATGGCCATTTTTGAAGGTGTCTTTGTCCAAACCCTAATGCTTCCTTACCAACCAATTATGTGCTTAGATCTGAAATCAATCTCATTTACCCAACACGTTGATGTTGTTACTTTAACAGTCCTACTCTGATACCATGTGAAACCACTAAAACCTAGCAAGATGAACTAAAAAATTTCAACACTTTAATACCCGGAAAAATTATTCGCCATATAAAAATTCTGAAAAATGTTATTTTGCAGCTACAGCTAGGTTTCTTCACAGAAATAAAATCGCACAACAAATAAACTTAGGAAAAATGAAGAAGATAACAACAATCACATCACATGAGAGACACCAAGATTTTTGGGTAAAACAACCCCTGGAAAAACACAATGTGGGAAAACCAGTTCTTCAATTTTTGGATTTTATTATGCAGCAAAAAGATATAGAGATCTCTTACAAAACAAATTGATCTACAAAAATGACTGAGTGAAACCCCAACAAAATTCTTCTCAAGACTTGTATGACCCTCGCTCAATCCAACAAACCAACAAACCAACCCAGAAGAACCCAAATCGTGAGCCTTTGTGAAAATCATACGGCCCTCTGCGTCACTTGTATGACTCTCATTCAGATCTGAAGTCCGGCCTCTGCAAATCGCTGAGATGCAAGTCAATCCACCTGTAAAAACTCTCCTCTGTCCTCTCTGCAATTCTCCTCCAGCAAACCCTCAAGCGAACTTCTTCTTCTTGCTGAAATTCACCCTCTCTCAATCAACTAATGCACCCAGCCACCAAGTTGACCTCCTTTTGTCTCAATGAGCAAGAAAAAACCCTATCTCCAAAGAGATCAAGGGCTGAGATCAACCCTCGCTCTCTCAATGAGATGGCTGGCCAAGATTAAAAGAACATCACTTAAATAATTTTCACTTTTAACTTTAGAAAAGTGCTCATTAAGTCCACATTAAAATATAACACATCTAATGTAATTTTTCCTAAGTAAAACTTGGCTTGGAAAGAGACCAACCCATCGATTTGGCTTAGTTTCATTGTCCCCCACCATCCTAGGACGCTACACATGGAAGGAGACCTTCTGAGTTACACTTCTCAACAATGTTTATGTATCAAGTGCTTATGTGTTGCAGTGTTAGTGTTCCATAAACAGAATGTCCATATTTTCTCGTCTTGAGTAGTGCATAGATAAACAGAATGAAAAAATATTAGAACTTTACCAACTGGACATATTCTATTCTTAGACATCAATAGACTGCATTTGTGACAATCATCGGACTTTGGCATCTGTTCCTAGTCACAGATTGCTTCTACTGCATAACCATAGACAAAGCACGAAGTTTTGACCAGATGTTACAATAGACGTGATATAAAGAATTAGTTGTGGTAGTCTCTAAATAAACAAATAATGTAAAAATAATTACAGCTCGCATATATTATAAGAGACAACAGCTGAAGGGTTTCCTTTTATTGGTCTAGACAAACAAACGCTCGAATCCATAACAGACCTAATAGGTCGCCACATATATTTATTTAAAGATATAATTAATATGAAACACAATGTGAACAATTGCAAGGTGGGGCATATATATATATATATATATATATTACATTGGTTCCTCTTAATTTCAAAGGTGACGGCCATTAGTCGTGACTAAAATATTAAGAGTAATTATTATTAAATATATTTATTGTTTGCATATTGACAATCTTGTCATGCACGTAACATGTCCTCCCCACCTTGAGGGATAACGACCACAAATTAGCAGAATATCGTATTCATTGTCTGGACAGCAGAATGTCATATTCATTGGCTGGTCTCCCGAATGTTCTTCTCGGAAAACTTGTTAACGGCAGCTTCCTCCTGCAATTAGCAGGGCCTCACACATGCCATTCCGATCAAGAAGATAGAATTTAATAGGTCTTTGTTAACCATGGTAGTTTCCACTCAAACTTGTCGTCAAAGAAACAAGATACAATTGGTTCTAGTGGATGGACTTAACAAAATCAAATGCCAAGGAATATACCAGACAAATCATGCATTCCGAGATTGAGGACTGGGAAAATTTATTTCCTAATTAAGGGTTTAAAAAATCATATTTTGGGACCTATTCTAGAACGTGTTTGATAGTCACCAGAGAATTATGATTACTATCTTCAATATTCTCATTACTATGAGATACGGATATTCCATTACTATTGGAGTCAAGGAATCGGAATGTACGGCACTAGATTATGAAATTATGTCGTCTTTGTCTTTGTCTTTGTCTGATTGCTCCCTCTTCTCTTCTTTTCCATAATATGAATTTAGGCGATTACCAAAAACTTCACTCTAGGCTTTTAACAATTTGCATTTATTTTCAACATAATTAATATGTACATAAGTAGCTAGGGTTTATGGGTGTGGAGATGTGTGGGGGTGTAGGTACTGGAACACCATTTTTCATATCAAGGTGTGTGGAGATGCAGCGGAGGTGCATTACATATATGTGTATGGATGTATATATGCATAAAATAGATAAAAAACAATTTAAAATTTATGTAAAAAATAAAAACCTTAAAACACAAAACCCTATAGTCTGAATTATTAAACCAAATTTTATATTGTTAAATAAAAAAAATCTACAATTTATGATGTGATCAGGTCCTAAGACCTCCTTTTTCTTACTAAGACCCATGCGAGTCCTGAGTGGCAACTGCCTACTATCCCATGTTATCACTGGGCTTTGGCCTGCAGCCTACAGGTAGAAGACACAACATTCTAACAACATTAAGGGCTCTGTAATATTTCACTTCTGTCCAACCCAATTCACCAAGGAACCCAAGAAAATAAATAGGGAACATGTGTACTTCAATGCAAACAAGTTACAGCCCTTAGGGTACACTTCCCAAGAAAGTTACAGATCTGAAAATACTTTATTATATAAGATTATTACAGCAGTAAATCTGTTCCTTTATCTTCTAGACATGTGTTAAATCACTGAACCAATTCAGCTTAACGTTATGTCAAATCAGCATGAATAACCAGGGTTGAAATATGCTCAATCATGAAAATAATGTAAGCTGAAAATCAAACGTGCAAGTAAACAAAATTTGGACAGCTAGAAACTTCATATATTTACAAAATATAATATACAAGTACATACCACAACTTTATCACAAAATTGGTACAAGTCAAGTTCTCCATACCCTAGCTAGGGAAACCATAAGAAAACCCTAGCAACCAACACCTCCTAACTGGAAATCCCAAGGTGAAACGCTCTCCAAGTCCGATTCAACTAGGGTTCAATGCCCATCCCTTGAGATGGTGCCCTCTCCAACAAGATGCTAGTCCAACCCTCCTCTTCCACTGTGGTATCCAAGTGTCCTCAATGCTCATGCAAGGTGTTCTTCCTCTAACTATATGCCACATGTCCTCTCATGTGTGCCAATGTGATTATTATGCTTCAATGTTTCTCCTCAACATATGTGTCCAAGTCCACAACCCACCTACATGAAGTATGATCCTCAAGTCAAGCATCCTCAAGTCAAGTGTTCAACCACCAAGGTGTATAACACATGGTCCCAAGATCCTAGGGCTAAGTGCCCTCCTCCAAGTGCCTAGTGCTCCTCCTATTAAGTAGGTGTCTCTCCTAATAGAGCAATCAAATCCCCATATTGTGTGCACCCAATGGGTTGATCATCATGCTGATTAGAATAACAACCTCCTATGTAAGGACGTCATGCTAGCACTCTAACCAAGGTCAAGCATCCACCCAAACTGAGCCACCATATGTCCACGAAACATTCCCAAGAGACTAGTGCTAGGTAAAAACACTTTTAGAGTAACTCCAAAAGCTAACACTCCCTCTTTATGAGAAAAGTGTTTTCTATAACACTATCAACTCCCTCTAAATCTACAAATTGTAACTCCAGTGCCTTCACAATGCTAAAAGAATACTCCTCCATCATGATAGAACATCATACCTACTCTATAAGAGTCATACCCATAAGTACAAGTTCACACACCTCAGCATCCCAAGCAATCACTTCTCACAAAGGTGTGTTTCTCTCCAAGCAATCAACCAAACAATCTACAACCTGACCTCTAGATGTTGAACATGCAAGGAGAATAGAATAAAACAACTTGGTTTACACCACCAAACCAAGCTACTCCTTCTTTCCCTTTGCTAAGGGTTCTAAAAGAACAATGACCATCTGTGAAGCTAAAGGAACATAATCCCGGATCACTACTTCCTCTTTAACTCTAAAATAACTTCAAAACAAGACATCCATAGTAACCTATCACATAGTAGGRCAAAAAATTTTGGCACCACATCAAGGGTTGATTAAGACATCATGCAAAGATAATCACATCTCCAACAAGACCAATACAAGTGGATCAAATCTATCAAAAGCACAAGATAAAATATGCATACATCTGAACTCATCAATCCTGAAATGCAAGCTCATGGAAGGRTAACAACAACCCATAAAGGGTCATCATCAAACYGTAAGCATGTGAATCCCTCTCATGTACCTCAAAACCTCAACAAATTGAAGCAACAACCTCAACTAGGTCACCTTCCTCTTTTTAAGAGAATCCTGAAGCAAGAGTGACATCATGGTCAACTCTCTTCCTAAGAAAATCCAACAACCTTGTCACTAGTATTTATCACTACTCCCATCAGCTGCAATCTTGGAATCAATCACTAATTCCACCACCATAGAACCTATCTCCAAGTTAGGTCTTCGAAGCCCTTCTTCAATGCTAAATGCTCCAAGACAAGAGTACACATATAAAGAATACAACATGAAAGATTTGCTCTCCAAGATCAAGTACAAAATACAACTACACAAGATCACCAATATCTTAGCCTCACACCAACTATCACATCCATGATCAATCTCTCCACAAATTTACAAGATGTACAATGAATATTGCCCTCGAAGGATAACGTTGGAAGCTTCTTCCATCTACAACAATCACTGAAGTTAGGCAAGGTTGTCATTCTTGTAAACCCTTGAGTCACAACTCAACCAAAACATATCAGATAATAATCATCAATCTATCATAGAATGAATCAGCCCCTCTCAATCTCCGAAATCAGTAAACAATCTATCATAGAATGAATCAGCCCCTCTCAATCTCCGAAATCAGTAAACAATCACATGGTTAAGCATCCCTATCACGGACATCAATCCGCTCAAAGCACTAGCATATAATGGAACAAATCAACCACCCGTTGATGTTTGGACAACATCGGGAATACATTCTTCCATATATATATATATATGACATAATATTTATAATACAACGTATAAATATACTTAGTAAATAAATAGTTACTTATTATCCAAGTGACACATCCTTTCATGGATGGTCACCATATGTTCTATATATATGAAACTCTCATCATTGTAATAACATCAATTTAATATAAGCATTTTCTATTGTACTCGTGTCTCTGTGCATGGTTATTCTTCTTGTGATCTTGGTTATTACTGTTGTTATTGTTCATGGTTTATGCTTCAGTTCAAGTAAATTTATAAAGTAACTGAATGTAATTGAACAACATTAAAATCCAACATGGTATCAGAGCAGTGTTCTTGAAAGAAGACCATTGCACATGCATTGACCTTCTACAACAACTAGTCGTACCTTTCCTGCAATTCATTGTTTTGTTGCAACTGCAACTCAGGCTAAAATTTCTGCACTCTTCCAACAACCATGGTGAACCGTATTTTGGTGGAGGATAGGCTTGATGGAACAACCAACTTCAGTTCTTGGAAATCTAGATTGCTCATCACTCTAGAAGAGAGTGAACTAATGAAGTACGTTGAAGAAGTTGTACCAAAATCAACTGATGATGTAGAAAAATCACAATGGAGGAAGAATGATGCAAAAGCTAGAAAAATCATCATCTATTCTGTGAGAGACCATTTAATCCCTGACATCTCCAACTTGAAGACAACTAAGCAGATGTACAACGCCTTGAAGAAGTTGTTTGAGAGTAACAACACCAACAGAGCACTTGTCTTGAGACACCAACTTCAAAATCTCAAGATGACGAAGTCTGATACAGTTGCCACCTTCTTCATGAAGATTTCAGAGACCAGAGGTCAGTTGGGTACTATTGGTGAAATCATCTCTGATAGAGAACTTGTCATGATTACCCTTAATGGTTTTCCAAGACATTGGGAGCCATTCAATCAAAGTATCAGTGGGCGATCCAAATTGCCCAAGTTTGATCGTTTATGGGCAAACTGTACTCAAGAGGAGACTAGACTTGCAGCTAGAGGCATGCAATGTTCCCATCATGATGAAAATCAAGCCCTTGCCACTCGTGCAAGGAAAAGCAGAGGAAAAAGAAGAGGTTTCAGCAAAACCTTTAAAGTAAGGAAGTCAACACCAACTTTTGAGCACAAAAAGAAGGACATGTCAAAGGTTCAGTGCTTCAGATGTGACAAGTATGGCCACTACGTGAAAAATTGTCCTACATGGAAGAAAGGAAAACAACATGCTTCCACTGCTAATGTTGATTTAGAACCACCTCAAAGGAAGTAAAGGAATGCAAGCATGAACGATGAAGAGTTCTTCTTCATTTCATCCCTCTCAAGTATGGTTCCTACTAGTAATGATGTTTGGTTGATTGACAGTGGTGCTTCCAGACATATGACTGGATACAGAGAGCACCTTACAGATCTAGTAGAGAAAGAATCTCATTTGCATGTTGTACTT
>JASDQU010819018.1:0-11252 GCA_032191745.1 Picea mariana | reverse complement strand
ATAGATAAAGCTGAATTTTAAAAGTTTCTCAACTTCTGCCTTTATAGCTGCGATTTTCTTGGGGTGAACCGGGTGGAGTTTTTTTCGAACAGGTTTCGCACCAGGGTAAGTTTTGATTTCGTGCACGACGATCGAATGGTTGATCCCTGGCATTTCCTCGTAGCTCTAGGTGAAGACATCGCGGAATTATTTAAACAGAGCGGTGTAAGATACCACCTCTTCGGGTGTGCAATTAGCACCAAGGTTAATGTTTTCCACAACGCCTTCTTTGATCGAAATATCGATAACGATCGTAGTAGAGATGTTACCCATATTCCCCTCAGAAAGAGTATCTTGTGTGAGGATGGGAGATTGCAGAGAATCGGTAACATCAGGAGAGAAGACAGAGTGTATGTCTTGGTGAATTTCTTCTAGAGGCGGAAGAAAAGAAGATTGATGATGGTTATCATCCCAAGGTACGTCGTCATTACTAAGCATTTCCATTATAGATTCGTCAGAAGGAAAAATTTGGGAAATGTAGTCGATTGCGGACGATAGGGAATCCAACCAGGATGGAATCGAGTAGGCATCGGGTGCCAATAGATGGGTGTTGTCTGGGGAGGGAGAGGAATATTGAATAGCTATGTATGCAGCCTCGGCTGGGCTAAGTGGCATGGTGTCACCTAGCACATTGAATTCCATAGGACTAGGTACAATCCAAGGGTTAGATGATTCCAAAGATTGATAAGGAATAGTTGAAATCATATTGACGGTGGAAATATGATGTGTGGTGGGTGGAAGTGGTGTAGGGAAGGTACCCATAAGGCTAGAATCTTTTAACAAGCCAACACCAATTCTTTCATACGTAACTGGGTGGTTTCCCAAAAAAGGAATGTTGTTGGTGACAGGGGCACGAGCGTCGGGTGTACAAAAATCTAGTTGATCGATAGTGACAATTTTGCCTTGATGGGGGAATTGTACACATCGAAACACCGACGAGGCGATGGCAGTCATAGCATAGAACCAACTTCTTCCAAGTAGGAGGTTGTAGTCGAGGGGGGCATTCACCACCTCGACATCAACAGTAATAGTTTTTCCGCCCAATTGAACGGCTAAGGATTGTAATAGTCCGTGAGGATGAAAACCTCAGCCATCGAAAGAACATAACATCGTAGGGGATTTGTTAAGGGAAGGTGATTTTAAGCCTTTCCAACAAGCTAAAGACATGACACAAGTAGAGGCTCCCTCATCCAAGATAGTTCGGTGGATTTGTTGATTGTGAACAACAACATTGATCTGAAAAGCTAGTTGGTGGGAGAGTCGAGGTTGATGATCATCCAAATTAAACGTGAGGTTATTAGATGACTCAGGGTCGAAAGTGTCGATGGCAGCTAAGAGCGTTCTACGTTGGTTGGGACATTGTTGTAGAACTTCCAAGGCAGACATAGCACACGGTGCTTGAGCCAAATCTTCAACAATGTTGTAGTTTTGGGCAACCTGTGAACTAGGATTAAAGGTAGATTTCCGGATAGTGCTCTTAGGAGGGCGTAAGATGGATTCAAACGAAGGTTTCTCAATATGAAGTGGCCCGGATGGAGGGCTAGCAGACGGAGGACTAATGGAATATGGTAATGGGTCCGGTAAGGAACCATTAGTAGTCTTCGGCTTATCAGGTTTAATCGATGTGTCATATGTCATAGTGCGAGTGGTCAGATTAATCCTGTTAAACATGTAAATGTGGGCACTTGTCGAGGCCTCATCATGGGATTGGTTGGAACTGCCCCCTGGAGTGGGGGTTTGAGCGACCAAAGATTGTTGTTGTGGAAAAGGCTGGGTAAGCACAGCGGGTGGTGAATTTCCCTTAAAAATCTTGGCCACATCATCGTGATGTGGACAGTCTTGGGTGTAGTGATCATTGCCACAAATGAGACATGGGAATTTCGGTTTTCGTTGTGGTTGTTTTCCGGAAGCAGGGGTTTGAGGTTGATTTTTTGGTGGTTCATTGTTGTTGTTTTTCTTGGGTTTATTTCTTTCTTTCTTCTTGCCCCCAGGTTGTTGTGAAGGGGTTGATTGGACCGTATTCACCTCATAGACCTGAGTTTGAGGGGGGGTAGAAGAGGGTGCAGTCAAACTGGGAGCAGACGTCGAAGCGGACCATTGGGTTGTTCCATTCGACTAGGAAGTAGATTGGGTTTTGACGGAGCCAATAACTCCATCCACGTGTGAGGTAGACGATGGTTTGGATGGATCATTAGTGGCACGGGTAGCATTTTGTATCAACTCGTACAGAGTACCAGATTGAGAATAAACCAAATCTAAGTACTAAGCTCGAGCAATAGCTTCTTCCTCGATGACTACACCACCCATGGAAACGTCACGAGCGATCTGGGGTAACAGTGATTTGGTGAACCATTACGCTAATAATTGGTCAGGAATGACCGCTTTGATTAACCTTCGTGGTCATCTCCATTCATGAATATGATCAGAGATATGTACGGAGGTTGTCTGATGAATGGAGGTTAATAGTTCGGTACCTGTCTCGTATCGAATGGGTAGTTGGAAGTGTGTGAGGAAGGACATGGTAAGAGAGTTGAAATCGTGAAAAGAAGCACGTGGTAGTTCAATATACCATTTTGCTACATAACCTGTAAGCATTCGTTGAAAAAGACGCAAACGTATAGAATCATCCATGAGGGAGTTGGATGGACACCACAAATGGAAAGTCATCACGTGGTTGTTTGGGTCTTCTCCAGACTTTCCGTCAAATTTTGGGATATCAGAAGGAAGTTTAGCTGGAATAGCTGGCCAAACCAGAGAATGAAAAATGGGATCATTCGTTAACCGAGATAAGTCTGGGAGGTCCAGAGTTGCTAGGAAAGTTAGTTGTCAGTTAACCTGTGGGTAATACTGGTGTGGCATAGGAACACTAGTAGGGCCATACACTGGGTTAGATGGATAATTATAACCAGTGGGCCCTCTTGTGTAAGGTTGGTGTTGACCAGGGTACATAGGATTTGAGGTGTTTTGAGAAACATGTGCAAGTGGAGGATAACCGGATGGGTTTTGAGGATTATAAGCTGGATTTGGCATTTGTCCATAAGGAGGGTATAGATGGGTCCCTTGAGGGGGAAGAGGTTGTTGCAGAGCTTGAGGATTGTGTCCCCCCGAGAACTGTGGGTTTCCTGGAAAAGGGATGTTCCACGGATTGGGTGTGGTAGACACATTTTGTCCATAGGGTTGATATTAGGCTCCGGATTGAGGTTGCCCCACAGCATGAGGGTGCCTTCCAAATGGAAGTTGTCCTCCGGTGGGAGGATGCCCCCTAGCTTGAGGTTGAGTTCTCAGAATTTGAGAACCAGATGTAGATGACTGATCAGTGTTGCTTAATGGATTAAAGCCACCAATACCAGTCCCTCCAGGTTGTTGTATAGGTGTAGAACTTCCAGGAATAACTTGGGTAGTAGTGACAGTAGAAAAATTCATTGCTCTATACCCAAAAGGGAGTGATGATGAAGGTCTAGGTTTTATTGGTGTGCCAATTGCAGCTTGGCTAACCACCGCATTACCGGCGGGAATAGTCAGTACATGAGGGACCATTGTAGAATGGGTCGTCTGGAGAGAAAAAGTGGACCTTGGGCCAATGGACGATGTGTTCGGACCAACGGACGGTGTGGCTGAGAAAATGGTAGTACCGGTAAAATGGTTTAAAGGTACGGTGTAGGTGATAGGCGCGTCGGCACCTATTCCTGTTCCATAAAGATCTCGCACCATGCGCGGTAGACTTCGAACAATGTATGCGGTCCAAACGAGGTCATCGACTAAAGGGAATGAGGCCCAATTGGAATGTCAGAAGGATTGACGACGACAAATTCACCAGCTGAATTCAGTTGGAGAACATGTCTCTCATATCCCTCCGAAATGCGGAAAGCCTCCGGAGATTCTGAAACAATTCGAAAATTCTCTAAAGAGGTGGGAACTTCTTCTTGGGAGGTTATAGTGTTGTGAACCTCGCTCTGTTGATCAGATTCCTCCATAGAATGAGGGGGTAAGGGGGCATTATCTTCCATATTTTCTAGAGGAAGTCCCTGTAGCCTCTATGAACGGCGTGGAGGGTCAATGTTGGCGAAAAAGAATTGGCAGAAAAAATCTATGGCCAACTATCGAAAAGAAGCAGCATATGCTAATAGAATCTAGGGATCACAACCAAGCAAACAAAACCTTCTCTCGATGACCGTACTAGTTGGTGATGAAATCCAACGTCGCATGATCAAGTCGAGAAGGGGCGGGGATATGGTGGAATAGTTACAATGGCGACCTGCTTAACAGACTTTCACCATAGTGCAAGCTTCCACGCAGTAATTGTGGATTTACCCTCCAAGGAGCCTGAGTGAGTTTGACCAATGTCTGCTCCAGGTACAGTGAAAGTTCCCTTCACTGTCACCTTGTGTAAGACCCTAAATATTATGGCCACTAAGGTTACCAATTCGCAGTCAGCCCCTGGGCGGGTACAGTCGAAAGTCCAGTCCGAACGTACGGGCAAGGTATCTAGCCCAAAATCAACTTGAAATGCTTCCACTCAACATTGTGGGTATACTTTTAATCGATCCCCATAATACGATCTGACTACTACAATCAGTCAAACCACAGAGGGATAATCTCTGTAGCTTTCCCGAGTGTGACCTCGTGCGTAACCCCTATGTGAGAGGGGGATCCCAGGCAGACTTATACGACAATTGGGTTTGACTCTCTCTAGCTTAGGATGCTAATGTTTGTTTTGGAAACTTTGGAGAGTTATGCTCACAGCCTAATCCAAAGTACTA
The DNA here is from genome assembly GCA_032191745.1 of Picea mariana. Classification (NCBI taxonomy): domain Eukaryota; kingdom Viridiplantae; phylum Streptophyta; class Pinopsida; order Pinales; family Pinaceae; genus Picea; species Picea mariana. The sequence goes on along the minus strand of JASDQU010819018.1, from coordinate 6,453 downwards.
GACCTAGTCTATTGTTGGTGGAGGATCCTAGAAAAGAAAATGTTCTAGATAGTTTTTAATTAGCGTTCATTTTATAGTTGTTCTTTACTCAAAAGGGGTGCATGGAAGTGAAATGGATGGAATGATGAATCAATCCCCAAAAAATGCATCAAAGATGATAAGCAGTCATTTCTTTTCGATGAATATCTATTTAAGGGAGAGAGAGAGAGTTTTTTTCACTAACAAGCACTAATAAGGAATGTCCTCAAACAAATTTTCTTCAATCAAATCCGATGTGGTGCTAAAAAATTTTGGAAATGCCTTCTAATATGCAAAATCAATCATGAAGATGTCTCTTTATTGTTTGTGTGCGAATAATAATTAATTCAAAACAACACTTCTCCTACTAATTATCCTTTTGTATCAAGGAAACTCAGACAAGCATAAGCAGGTTGCGTACAAACAATACACCCTCTTGTTGCGATCAAAAACAAGAAGCAACAGAAAAGAAAACAAAGAAAACCAAGAATTTCACACAAAAAGGAGATGTTGAAGAACAATGACCTAAAACACAAATGAAGAGATTCGTAGACTTCTGATGTCCTTCACCAGAGTTTCTCGCTCAGTCAAAAAGGAGAGGAAAACAGTGCAATGGTTTCAAACTCCCAACAGCAGAAAAACTCAAAAATAATGAAGAAGGCTACAAAATATAAACAAAAAGGTATTTGTTCCTCAAAAGGCAGGATGTCAAAGTTGAATGGGAAGAAGCATTGACTCACAGAGAGTCTTAGCAAGTGAAACACAGAGACTAGATCCTGAAAAAAGCAATTCTGGAGAGGTTTTTTGCCAAAAGAGGGCTGGCGCTCTGGTGTAAGGGGCACCAAGCGTTATAGCACTCTGTCTAACACATTCAGGGAGCACTGGCGCTCTATTAACACAGCCACAGGGGCGCCAGGCTTAAAAACTCATGAAAATGTCCAAAAAATCCAAAATTTCAGTCTAATTTTGGCAATCAAGCTGAGAGTGATGGGGTAAGGAGTCAATCAGCTCATGAAATCAATCAAAAAGAGTGAACCAGGTCTGAAAACAATCAAGGGGTAAGACAAGGTCTATGAGGAGAAATCAAAACCAAACAGTTTCGATTCGAGGCTCCCCGGTGGAGTCGCCAGTTTCTGTTGAAGGAAAATCTCCCTGCGGACAGGTAGATCTCCTCTTGAGAGCTAGACTCTTAACTCTTGAGATAGAAGACGCTTAACGTGGACACTGACTTCCTTTCAGATCTATACAAACTAATGCATGAGGAGGAAGGATAAAAGAAGTACCTTTTACCGGCGTTTGTCCCTGCACGCTCCGAGTTGAGCTCCAATCTTGCACTCCTCGATGAGCCCTGTAGACAAACAATAGTACAACCACTTCCTACTCTATTGATATTAGCTTGAAATAGATCTATCTATCATAGACAAGTTCATGTGAGATTAAACACAAACTAGAAAGAAACAGGCCAAGCGTGTCATATTAATGAGAACAATGACAGAAGTAGTTTACAACCGTAGATGCAAATGCGACAGCTTCGTCAAGTCCCCTTTGTCTAACCCTTGCTCAAAAGTTCCATGATCTGGACGACAGCAACTTTACTGATTACTTTCCTCCAGTTCACTGTATGTTTCCTATGAGATCATAGGTTTCATGCTTCCAATTCTTCCTCCTTTTCACCATCATAGAGCCTGCTTATATAGGTTCAGAGAGGCCTAACCTCTTGAGGTATCTTTAGGGTAAGTTGAGGAATTACCTCCTTAGATCAGGGATCTTCTCCTAAGATCATTGTTGAACCAGGAATTCGAATGCAACTACCTTCCAAACTTGAAAGATCTTCCCCTTATTCTCCTCAACAGATCAACTACTGCCTAGATTAGACAGCGCTCCCTCAAAAGGGGCATCAGGGCGCTATAGTGCTCCCTAGTAAGCTCAAGGGGGGCGCCAGAGCTCTAAAAATCTATAGCGCTCCTTCATAGGGGTTGTTTGGTGTTATAACGCTCCCTAGCACCTTATAGGGGAGCGCCAGTGCTCCTAAGGGTGATGTAGGGGAGCGCTCTCTCCCAAATCCTTAAATTAAATGCTCCTTTCATGTGGCAAAAGGTTCTTATCTCCAGTTAGTCATTCCCCTTCCTTCAGATCAAGTGTTTGAGGCATTTTAAGTGTCTCCTTAGTGTCATCATCGTGGCAGTATGCTTTGCTTGATACTTGTGACACTTGTGAGCAACATGTGACACTTGCGAGCAACATGCGACACTTGCGAGCAACATGCGACACTTACGACACTTGCCAAGGCGAGTAATGTTGATGTGTAACAATACCAGTATGTTAACAGGTATGCGTATGTGCAGCACGTGTATGTACGTGCCCTACCAGTAGGACAACTCGCATATGTACGCAGCCTATCTATACTACAGCATGCATATGCCTTCTGAGTAATTAGGGTTTTCTCTCCATGAAAAACTCAAATCCTCTGCAGCCTTCAGTCACATTCACTTCTATTTTTCACTATCCAATCTGTACCATAACCAATCTCAACACATCCATACTCTCCAACAACTTACTCATGCTCCTCAACCATACAATATGAATGCTACTTAATCATGTATAAGCAACCAGTATACTATGACAATCATATCAATACTGAACCATAAGAGTGTTGTTCATTCTATCAAAACCAACATAACCATATCACAACAGCCATACCAAGAATGCCTCAAGCATTCGCCATACAATAAGCAAGAGTATCCATCAAGACAACTATGTAACCATACCAGAGTTTCTATGGCAGATCTAAGCCCATAGAATGCAGATTTGGAACTTCTTCAGACGTCAAGAACTCGGCACCAACTCAAACTCAAGTCTTCATGACTTCCACCTACTTTGTGTGGTCTGTTCTCCTTCAGCTTGTGTGTGTGCACACTCTGGCTCACTGCAACCCACGTATGTATGCTCTATGGACCATTGTTTCTCGCGTACTCCTTCAGAAGCTAGGGTTTATGAACTTCCGAAACTTTTGTCGTCAAGATCTTGGACTTATGGAAACTTTGATGCGTCCATGAGATTCTCCAACTACTCTCTCTCAAAATAGATCTTCAATATATGCTCAAGAGATTATTTTCACAAGAGACCCTTGCCTCTTAGAAGCATCTTCTAGGCCACTTTGTCCACATAGCCACTTTGTCCACATAGTCACCTATGTCCAATTTTGTCCAATTTGCCACTTGTCCATGTATCCAATAGCCACTTGACCACTTAACCCATTTTCCTCATTTTAGGGTTAACCTTCTTATAACCACTTTCCATAATTAGAATGTTGTCCATTTACTTTATTATTTAAATAATCCTCCTTGACTTTGTCACTTCACTTTATTATTTAAATAATCCTCTTTGACTTTGTCACTTCACTTTATTATTTAAATAATTTCTTCTTTTCAATAACTTTGACTTATTTGACCTTTTGGGGCTTCAAGCCAACATATGAGGGTCCTCCAACTTCGTAAGGCCATAACTCTCAAACCGTGAGGAGTTATGTGACATTCCACATACCACCAAAAATGGCTTGACAAGCACTATCCATCTATGATAGTTTCACTAACAAATTCACTGATCTTCATCTCATTATTACACAATTAAGCATGGGTTCTCTAACCACACTACTATGATAACTCAACTGCAAAGAGTCTTACCGTGAGGGATTTCACCATAAGGGGACCACTTTGGAGTTCATCTATTTGTACTCCTTATCAACCATGATAAGACAATAATGAGTCATATTTACATCAATCCAACTATGCATCATATATCAATGAAACCACATCGATCCATCTTCATCTATGCATCATATATCAATGGCAACTCATTGATCCATATTCATTTATGCATCATATATCAATGACAACTCATTGATCCATCTTCATCTATGCATGACATCATATGACTATGACTCCACTTGGCGTCAATCCATTGACATCAAGAACAATACATGATCCATCAATATACTATGAAATGACATTGTTCCTTTGACATCGATCCTTTAACATCAATCCTTTGGCATCAATGACAATATGATCCAACAATCTCCCCCTTTGGCATTGATGGAAATACCAACATTGATGTCAACACCAATCATTGATGGAAACATGTAGACAAGGCATTGCTCTACATCAATAGTCATCTCAATCACATCAATGTGACTATCTCTCCCCCTTTGACATCAATGGAAAAAGGTAGTTCTCTCCTTGGGGCTGCTCCCCCCGCCTGAACTCTCCTTGGGGTTGCTCCCCCTGCCTAGATGCCTTTGATATTTCTCTAAATAATATCTCTCCTTTTGAACAAGGGATATCACTCTGATGTAATGTTGAATATATATAGCTCATGCTCCCCATGTGACCATCGCTCCCACTGGAACTATGCCTTTGTGATCCTTCTCCAAGTATAGGTCTCTTTTTCAAGTATTTATCTTTGCATCTGATAAATATTTCCTCCTGGAATCATGGGAAGAAGAATGAATCCCCTTATATGTATGTTTCCCCCTATCTTCTCTGTAATATGAACAATATGCTACCACTGCAATATGCTTCTGCTTCAAATGTCACTGCTCAACCGAAACATAGATCAATTGCTCTTTTTATGATGATCCTTGGACCTATCCATGCATCAAACTCGTGCCATACCATACATCATGAAGAAAAATATATGTTAACAATGAATAGAGAATCATGAACAAAACATCAACCAAGTACATCATATGCCAACCATGCACAGTACCCATGTACATCAACCATGTACATCAATACCATATCATGTGCCATAAGATATCATCAATGGAGTGCATCAACCATATGCCTCTACCAACATGCCAACCATGTGCCTCAAACAAGTGTCATATCACTCACGATATGCCTCTACCAAGAACCAAGTGCCACAATCATGCATCTTAATCAATGAAGTGTCTCAACTATATCATCCATACATCAACAAGTGCACCAAACATGTATCACCACTTGTACCAAGCAAGTGCATCAACCATGCAACAATACCACAACAAGATGAACTACAATCAAGATGTGTCCTCATGCATGTATGCCATATCTACCATAAAACATGGGACAATCATATTGCTAGAAGGTTCCTCTAACAATGTACCAAAGTGTACCTGTTATCGCTCAGTTTGTAGGGTAGGTTTAGTAACTTGAAGGCAAGGCTCAAACTGGTGTAACAGGAGCTTCCCCACCCACTGTCACCTCGATGGGGAGCTCTTTCTATTCAGGGACGTGAAGTGCCAGAAAATGGATTAACAGACTCCCGAAGGGAAGCATCAAAAACCTTGAAGACCTTGAACAAGCCTTCCAGAGAGATTGGTGTGAAAAAGAGAACATGGATTCCCTTTACTCTCAATACATTAATATTTGCAAAGCCTCTAGTGAGGGAACTAGGGATTTCAATGATAGGTTCAACCTTTTACTCAATAAGGACAAGCTTAGTTTCTCTAAAGAAGTTGTCCTCCAACATTATTTGAACTCGTTAGAAGGGATGTTGCAGTTTACTCTCAAGGATCGGTCACCCTCTACTCTAGAAGAAGCACAAGACCTTTCTAGCAGGATTGAGCAAAAACTTGAGTTCGAAGACTACATCAATCAAGTCAATCCCTCGCACAGTAATGATCCCAAGGAATCTAGTAATGAGGATGTCCTCGAAGCTGAGCCTAAGCCCCTAGAAGTTCTTGAAGTAAGACTCATGCCTCCCAAAAGGAAATGGAGCACAGCTTTCTCAAATACAAACAATGTTATGAATGCCTTAATAGAACATAAGCCATCCGAGGATTTGGGCATGGCCACTCAGAAAAAACCTAACTTTGAAGATGCCTTGTTTGTCTTGGACACACCAATGCTGGAAGATCAAGATATGAGTGAAGCCGATAAGTCTGAAGAAATTGATCCAAGCATTAGTATGACTTGTATCCTGCAAAGGGTTAAAAGGATTCGTGAAATGTTAGAAATCCCTTTTCTAAACAGGCAGAATTCAGATGACCAATTACCATTTGAGGGGATTCCCATACTACCTACTGGTCATTCTGAGATGGATGAACAAACACCCTTTTCAATGGATCGAGATTGTCCCACTTTTCCTTTGATGAGAGAAGACACAGATTGGGATGATTTTCTCGATGATGCCTCTGATACCTCGGAAGATTCAGACGAAGATGGCTATCCACCACAAAGAAAAAGTAATTTCATTGAGCAGCACAAAGATGTTTTCAAAGACATTAGAGTTCCAAGTGCCATCATTATGGATGAAAACCCTTGGTGTTTTCAATGCAGTGAATCACATTGGGAACATGAATGTCCTTACAGTAGTGGTGGCCATCAACAGGTAAACAATATAGACTACTTTGAAGAAGGCCCTCAAATAAATATTACTATTGAAGAGCATCAAGAG
>JASDQU010819017.1:5909-16125 GCA_032191745.1 Picea mariana | reverse complement strand
TATATATATATATATATATATATATATATATATATATATATATATATATATATATATATATATATATATATATATATATATATATATATATCAGGTTACACTATTCGAGGAAAATATTTGCATACTTCTCCTCATTTCGAGGATGGTACTCAGGGTAAACCTTAGAATCTTAAATGCATAAGGTTAGTCAACAACATGGCTCAAAGCCATTATAACAATATACTCGTTCAGAGTTCAACATGTCACCTGCGGGAATTGAACCTAGGTGGGAAGGATAACAATCATTCCTCCCAACGACCTAAGTTAAACCCAATTGACTTCATAAAAATTAATAAAAATCTATATACCTTAAGAAGCAAGAGAGCCCTTATGCTTATATATATGACGCAGTCTAGACGTTCTGTATTTTTTACTTTTGTTGGCCACTATCACCAGAATCCGATAAATCGATTATTAGCGAAATCACTATTTTACATTGTTTAGATTGTGTTTTTGAGTGCATAAATCAATTTATCACCCTCAAACAAACTTTCAAGATAGCATGAACATGTAATTTCAATCATTGAAATCTACAATTCCTTCCATCCTTCTGAATTTCTAACCCGATTTTGAACAAAACTTGTCAAAAAAAAATGACAAAAAATAAAATAAAAAAACATAAATATTTACGGTTCTTATATATATTCTATATTTTTCTCATCATCCATACATCATGGTTATCGTTATACATGGGAGGTCGTAGGTTGAGTAGAATATACCTTACTTTGCTACTCCGTGTCTTATGTTGGATAATTAAATTAAAAGCATTCTAACATTGGATATTCATAACGTAACTCTCCATGTTCTTATCTTATCAAGGAAGGTCTACACAAGTTGCGGGTAAAATAGATTCTTAGACAACACTCCAAGAACATAGAGTTTTTTTAAATAGGAACGGTCGGAATTTTATGTTTTAAATGGATATGGAGATTTCGAAATAACTTGTATATATAAATTTAAATTTAAAATAATAAAAATAATTTTTAAATAGTGAGATTGTAAATTTGATGACGATAATAAAATATTAGAAAATAATTGATACTAAATATTTTTATCTTATATAATTATAATTCCAAACGAATGGTGAAATTATTTACAATATTAATATTAATATATGAAAAAAATACTAACAATGTATTAATTTAAAAAAAAAAAATTTAATAAAAATAATATTAATTCAAATACTTTTTTGACAAAATTTTTATATATAAATAAATAAGAAAATATGAATAATGAAATTAAAAATATATTTAGATTCATTGGTAAGGAGGGAGAAGTTTTTCACTAATGGGTAAGGTTCAATTTTCATGAGGATTTTTTTTTTAGCCATGGGACACCTTGAGGTAGTGGTCAAACCACACCCAAAGAGATTATATTAAATGGTCTCATGATCTGCACACACATAAGTGGACCAAATTCCACCTCATGTCCTTCAATCTTATAAGTCAAATCTTGTTATCACGATTGACATAAGTGGACCAAAGCCCACCCCCCGTGTCCTTCAATCTTATTCTTGTTATCATGATTGGTTTTGAGGGAACTCGTTATGTATGATCATAAGTGGACCAAAGCCCACCCCCGTGTCCTTCAATCTTATAAGTCAAATCTTACTATCACCATTGGTTTTGAGGGAACTCATTATGTATGACAACCCAAGTTCGAAACCCCAGGGTCGAAACTTTGTAGTAGCGGGAGGAGACACTTAAAATCTAGTCATGTTAAGGATTGGTGTGGCGCAAGCCAAGTGCAATCCCCATATAATTTTGACAGCTTAGATACCCCTGAATCGTGATTTCTTAGACCACATGCTAATCGTACAAATCACATATACATTAACTATACACCACAAAAAAAAATCGCTTTATATTCATAATGAGATATAAAAAGATCCATACATGTAGTGCTTACATCGGTAACTACCACATCCATATCATGGTAAAGTTCCCCTAATAATCATAACATACTGTCCATCACAGATGTCAAAACATTGGCAATCTAACGGTATACCATAATACCGAACAGAAACATCATTAGAGTAAAAAAAAAAACAATATAATCGTCCAAAAAACCCAAAAATGATGATCATCCAAGACACCTGGAAAAAAGACTAGTATATATCTAAGAACATATGAGGCCCTTCATGTTCTCCCATACATTGGAAATATTCAATTTTTCCAGGCAGCTTGTTTAGGGCCAACTTTGAAACTCTGTCTGCCTCTGTATTGACTTCACGAAAAACATGTTGGAATGTAATATTCTGAAAAAGAGATTTTAATTCAGCAATCCTGTCCTTCCAACACTCTAATGATAATACATCTAGTTGACCCTTGCCAGACAACCACTCTATAATGATCTTCAAGTCACCATGTACAAAGAAATCCTTGATGTCCAAGTGAATGGCTAGAACTAGAAGTGTCCATGCACCAAGTAGCTACGCTCTGTTGTTTGAACCTGGGCCACAATTTAGGTACCATTTGTAAATCATGTTCTCATTTATCCGGATGACACCACCTACTCCACTATTTAATCCACTTGTCACAACTGCACCATCAAACCACCCCGCCAAACACCTTGTCGCGGGATTCTTTGTAATCTTACGCACTTTCTTCTTCCTATGAGACAATTTATAATCATTTAAAGCCGAGAGTGATAGTATAACCACCCTCTGAGTAGAAGGCTTCCCATTTTCGAAAATCGCACCATTTCTTTCCCTCCATAGAAACCAAACAATGAAAGTCGGGAGGGCAGGATAACTTGTATTGAGAATTCTCCAATTATTGTAGCAGTCAGGGATAGATGTGCCCGACCAAATTCCTGTAAGAGATAATCAATGAGTTACCTTAAACCAAACCTCCTTCGAAAAAGGGCAAATAACAAATAGATGGAATATTGATTCCTCCTCTTTCATACATAAAGGGCAAAGACCCGGACCAATAAAGCCCCTACGCTGAAGATTATCCCAATAGAGTACTTTATTTTCGGCCACCAACCATGAAAATAGTTTAAGCTTTTGTGGACAGTCCCATTGCCAAAGCGCCTTTCTCCAACCTCGATGTAGAAGGCATGTTTCTTACCTTTGACTGCCTCATAAACATTTTTAATAGTAATCCTTCCCAAAGAGTCACCAGTCCATTTCAGAACATCTGGTCCAGGCCCAAGTTTAATGGAATTATTGATGATTTCCCTCCTATATGTCTTCCATTCCTGAGCAAGTGTCCCCTGCAGATCTAAATCATCACTAGTAACCCAATAGTCCCCGAGACTTCCATATCTCGACAACCCTTGTGCTTGAAATAAATAATGGATCCCTTGATGTTTTAAAGCCGAAATGAGACCTTCGGATAACAAAGCAGATTCACCCATACCTATAATCAAGTCTCTCCCAATGACAATCAAGGTTCCAGAAACCAGATACCAGGCAATCCAGTGGAGAATAATATTCAATGATTTCTGTAGATACTTCTAGGTCTGTGAGTCGGAAGATCTGGATGCCAACTCCATTATGAGCCAATGTTCAACTGGGAGAGACAATAGATACTTAGCTTTGATAATTCGATTCCAAAGTCCATCACCAATTAATACCCTCCAAAGGGTATTTGCAGCCATCACCCAACTGAAACTGAAAATATTTCGCAGCCCCCATCCCCCAAATCTTTTCGGACGGGCTATATAATGTCAATTGCATAGGTGATATCCTTTTCTCTTTTTATTGCCATTCCAGAGAAAGTTGAAGGTGACTTGTCGGATTCTATGGAGAATCGAGGACGAGATGTTTGCTAAGGTCAGCCAATAGACTGGTTGGCTTTCCAGGACAGTCTTAACCAAGACTAATCGGCCCCCCAAAGTCAACCACCTATTACACCAATGTGTGATTCTGAATTCAAATTTTTTTACCAGCCAATCCCAATCCAATGCCTTGTGCCTGTCAGCTTTCAAAAAATAACCCAAGTATTTAAAACCCGATGCCAACTGATAAACTTCAAAAGGAAAGATAGTTTGTATATCATCTAATACTGTTGATTGTACCCCAGACTGATAGAAAGATGATTTATGTGGATTGATCATCAATCCAGTGGCATTGCAGAAGAGAACCAAGAGCCTATTAATCTTCGACCACTCATTTACGGATGCATTAGTCATTATGAGGATGTCATCAACAAAAAGGAGATGTAGAACAAATAACAATCTAGTTACCTTAATACCAGTCAACAAACCTTCTTCCTATTTCTTTTTAAGGCAAGACTCAAACCTTCCATCATTAGGATAAAAATAAGTGGTGACAAAGGACACCCCTATCTAATACCTCTACCCCCGTTGAAAAACTCAGTGGGCTCTCCATTGATGAGAACAACATAGGTGGTCGATGTGATACATCCCATAATCCAATTGGTCGTCGGAAGACCAAAACCACACTGTAATAGAACAAGTCTGATATTGATCCGAAATCGGATTCAGAAGCCTGTCAGGGCTTGAAAAATGCTCAAAAATGAAAGTGCTCGGAATCCGACGAAACCAACACCATTGCGTCTGGCTCGTTTTCCTGATTCCGGTGGTATATTTACTTTGTCAAACAGAGTCCGTATGGAGAAGATATCGCATTATGTCTGCCAAGCCAAACAGGGAAAATTTTGGGATGTTGACTGTACCTGTCCGTACAGGACACGTGGCACGTCCGTACGTGCGACACGTGGCACGTCCGTACATAACACATGGCAGCCTCAGGCAGTGACATGTGTCAAGCATATTTTTCGTTTTGGGCGTACGGTTGGGCCAATCCCGAGGTGACACGTGTCACCACTGGAAGGGTGACACATAGCACGGGATGACATCAACAGCATACGTGGCGGATGACGTCAGCATCGTTCGGCAAGTGACACGTGGCACTGTTCGAGCGAATGGTTGGGTGCCATGTGGCCCAATCAGAGGCTGCCACGTGGCACCAGGTGATTGGTTGGTTGTTTGTTTAAAAGTTTGGTGTCGCCGGGGATCGAACCCGCGACCTCCCGGTGGGCAACGAATCGGCGAGAATGGGCTAACCGTTAGACCGGTGGGTGGTTCTTGTTAACCACATGGCATATAAAACATTTATGTTAGTTTAAATGGTTTGGCCGACGGGAAAAGGGTCGGGGCCTAAGCCCCATCCCTCGGCTACCATATAACCCCGACATGGAACCGGGAGCGCGCGTATTAATATGTGTGGTTATGTAAACGGTTGCGGGGGTTATTGTTTAAGCCCGTGGCCCTATGTAATAACATATGACTAGTTGACAATACAAATATGCGCGCGTTTGGTTAACGGTTTGAACGGTTAAGTGAATAGCCGTGGGTCCTATGATAGCGCCAATGTAACCGAGAGCTAGCGCTTGTAGAGGGGGCCAGCGCTTAGCCCGTAGGGCTAGCGCTAGGCCATATTATTGCATATGACCATAATAAAGGGCACGCGCCAAGGCTCGGAGGGGGCTAAGCCCGATTTGTAACTACATTATAGTTTAAAGTGGGTTTTTAAAACCACTTTTTGATTTATTAATGTAATTAAGCCTATTTTGGGAGTTATTGGGCTTTTTTAGAGCCTAAATTCGTGGAGGAAGTTGGAGATGGATAACCAACTTCCCAACTATTTAACCAAAGCCATTTTGAGGCCATGGGGATAGCTTTTGGACAGATTTTGAGAGCAATTCAGAGCAGAGATGTGAAGAAGAAGCCAAGTCAAAGCCAGTTTGAGACAGGGAAGCCGTTGAGGAGGAGATGTTGTTGGACGATTTCTGAGAGCTCCGGACGTCCGTTTCAGGTGTCGTTTTTTGTGCATGGTTCTAGAGATCTGGGCGAACATGACCAGATCAGTCTGGAAGCCATTCGACATTGTAATGATGTACTATTGAGCTTTCGAAAAGAAATAAAGAAGCCTCCCCCACAGAGAAAAGGCCCGGAGACGTAGGCAAAGTTGTGCCGAACTCCGTTATCAACCTGTGCATTATGGTTTGTTGTTTTTCATTGCATTTCAGATTTGCAAATATGTTAATGGCTGTATAATTCCTTTTCTATTCTCGTTCTTTCGTTAAGTTTCTCAATGGTTAATCAATGCATGCAAATAAAACTCAACCATAAGTCATTCGAAAAATCCTGACGGATCAAGTGGTATCAGAGCTAGTTCACGTTTGGATTTGAGTTTTGCATGTTAACCAGGGAAGAGCACATCTCAAGGAGGAAAATGGCATCTACAGGAGGACTTTCTCAAGATGAGAAGGAGTTCAGAGATTCGGTGTTTGCCATGGCCGAGATGGTGAAGGTGTTGTATGAAGACTACTTGGAACGAAAGAGCACGGTTCAAGTGAAAGCTTCAAAGAACAACAAAGGAAAAGAAGGATTGAAGGAAGTGCCTTCTACATCTGTTTCAGACAACATATCTGAGGTATGCAGTGAAGGTTCCTCATCAAATTTTCCTCATTCTCATCAAGTTGGTTTTGGTGAATTCGAAAAACACACAAAAGGTGTAGGTTTGAGAATACATCCCAACTAATACGGTCACATGCCTTCTTCAAGTCAATTTTAAGGATCATGGCTTGCAACTTTTTCACTTTAATGCTATGGATACACTCTTGTGTTGTGCCTATCGTGTATATAATTTGTCTACCTCTGAGAAAACCAAACTGCTCAGCTGAGAGAGTGCGGGACAATATAGGTCTTATCCGAGTTGCTAAGATCTTCATTATAATCTTATAACTAAGATTACACAAGGCAATCGGCCTAAAGTCGCCAAAAGTAGCCGGTCCATTGACTTTTGGAATAAGAGCTATAAAGGTTGAATTCAAAGATCTATTAACCATACCAGAAGTGCGTGATTCTTCAACAGCATCCCAAAGGTCATCTGCAATCAAATCAAAGAAGTGTAAATAAAACTCCACTATCCAACCATCTGGACTAGGACTCTTGTCCTTGGTAAACCCCTTTAGAACCTCTAGAATCTCTGCCTTCGTAACCGGCTTTTCAAGAGCTTGAACCTTCTCAACTGTTGTCAATCTAGGATATAATCTCACTACCTCAATCTGATCCACAATTGAGAGATGTGATTCTTTGTAAAAGGAACTGAAACGTCTCAAAGCTTCTCCCTTAATATCCTCTTGCCCTATAAAAACATGATCATATTCATCCTTTACCTCCCAAATATATTTTTTATTATGTCTAAAGCTAGCATACTTATGGAAAAATTTGGTATTCTTGTCCCCTGACAGGATCCAAATTGCCTGGCTCTTCTGTCGCTACAATTCCTCCTTAGCCAATAACAAATTGTTCCTCTCTTTTATGAGTAAATTTAATCAGGTGAGTGTCTCAGTTTGTAGGGGGTGTTCCAGACTTTCTTTTGTCAGAAAAGCAATATCCTTTTCAATCTGAGTATATTTCTGCTGATCACTCTTCTTTTTACTAACAAGCCACTTTCTCACTCTATCCTTCAATGATTTTAACTTCCGTACTAATCTTGATTGTGCATTGCCTCCCATTCGGTTATGTGTAGAAGTCCACACATCTTTGACCAAATCCCCAAAACTCTCATCCTTTAACAGAACCAAATTAAACTTAAAAGGATAAGACACATACTTGACCCCAAAACCAACTTGAAAAAGAACTCATGCATGATCGGAAATGTAGTGTTGATCAACCCATGATCTGTAGAGTGCCGAGTCCTCGAGCAAATCAACAGATGCATAGACTCTGTCTAGTCTTTTTGAAAATTTTTCCTTCCCCATCCTGCAATTGCTCCAAGTCGGAACCACTTCCGCAGGCTTAATGTCAATTAAGTGGTGTCTCATGAATAGGTCTTTGAAGTATTGTGCCTGTGATTCTATCAAGCCCGAAGGCCCCCAAATTTCATCAAAACCAGTCGTAAAATTGAAATCACTAGCAATAATCAAATTCCTCCGATCAAGAAGACCACTAGCATTCAAATTCTCCCAGAAAGTTCTGCATCCAGTGCACGGTCCATACAAAATTATGAAGCTAATCCTTATGTTGTCAGGAATATGAACACTTGCCAATAGAATACCACCAACACATAAGAAAGGTTGTAGATCCAACAGATAAGGGTTCCGTGCCACCAGGAGTCCTCCCGACTTCCACTTCGAACTTGCAGTAGAGAGCTTCCAAGATGGACACAATGCAATAAAAAACTTCATAGCTTTTTCCTCATCCACAAGTGTTTCCTAAAGAAAAATTAAATCTGGTTTCGTAGAAGAGATTAACCTTCGCGTGTTGGACAGTTTTAAGGGACCCCCACCCCTCTTACATTTAAGGAAAGGAGGATCATGATTTAGCCCTCGCAAGGGCTTTCATGCCTCTAAGCGCCCCTTTTTCCACAGAAGAAGATGATGGTAGATCGACAGAAGAAGAGCCCTGCTCTTATTTTTTCTGAGCACTCCTTGTTTTAATAGGAGATACCTCTGTGCTCAGACCTCTTGACCAGGCCAGTTTCTTAATACACTGCGGTCTGTCAGACTACAAAGCCTCACCAGTATCGCAATACGGGTTTTCAAATGCCTCCATTCCCCAAAAATTCTGTAGGGGAATCGTATTTGGGGGCTCATGTGACGAAGGTGCAAATGACTCGAGTACCGGTGCCAAGGGAGGATCAGAACCAATCGATACAGACGTGGGCACAGGTAGCGAGGATGAGGCAGTAGGGAGAGAGTTCGAAGATTCTAAGACCTCAACATATGGATTGGTATTTAAAGAGCCAACCATTTCATGATTAGGGACCCCTAAAGACTCTTCCCCAGCCACCAGTTCCTCCCCTTTCCCAGACAAACTCGAAGAGATAGCAAGTAACAGAGCAGAATTCCCCAAAAAGTCCCTTTCCCAAAGTGAGAATTTAAGAAAAAGTGAAGGACAATAGAAGTTGAGCTTACCCAAGAGTGTGTTAGGAGCGCCATCCAAAGCCACCTCCAAGTCCTCTGTAGCTCCTGCGCCCAAAGGGTTCGGTCCAACCGGGATTTCATCCATATAATGTAGGTTCGATGAACCAGAAAATTGTTCGTCATCTTCCTCTGTGGCAGCACTAGAAGGGTCGCAATCATTCCTAAGGTGGCTCGTTTGTCGGCATGAGGAACACCAAAAAGGCAGCCCAAGATAGTCTAAACGTTGGACATAAACTTGTCCTCTCCACTCCAGCTCAATGGAGTCCATCAGGCCTGCATGCAAGTCTAACTCAACCAGCACTCGCGCCATACGCCTATCAGTCGATAGAAGACAGGTTTCATCAACTTTCAAAAAACGGCCAAGTAAATTCCCAATGGCCTTAAGCGCATGTAAATTCCAGAGATTTAAGGGCAGTCTTGGTAACAAAACCCAGACATGCCTGTAGCTAAAGTACTCGGAAGATGGATTAAAGCCTGTTCGCCACCGTTTCAGCATAAGGTTGCCACCCTTGTAATCCCATAATTGAGTTAAAATGCTCTTGGCATCCTCGAGCGTCTTAAAATGAAGACTGAACCAGCCACAAGTAAGAGTCGTATATGTCGGGATGTACCCAAGTCGAGTGAGCGAAACCTCTTTCATCCAGTCTATGAAGGATAAATCACATTTACGTTTATAAGCAAAGCGACCTACCAGTGCACAGAGTGCCAACTGACACGTCTCCTCGAGCTCGACGTCCATACCAATAACCAGTCGCGAACGAGTTTTTTTCGGCTTCCAAGCTCTGGCAGCCTTCCTATATCTAGAAACCTTTAGAGCCTCTGGTTCACTCTAACCATGCTTCGAGGGGGGAACCTTTTCAGACTAAGTATCCTTACGAGAATAGTCGCTACCACCCTTGTTAATAAACTCCTGAGAATGGCTCGGTCGAGCAACACTTGAAGTTATCAACCGCTCAACTGTAACCGGAGGCCAAGAGGGCTGGGAAAACAAGACTGAGTTATTACAGGTAGCAAGACCAAAGGAAGTCAGATATGTTAATGCAGGAGGTGACGGCTCCAAGGAGTTTAATGTGGTTCCTAAATGCTTCTGACCTCCGTTTAAACCACATAACTCATCAATAGCTTTGAATAGACCTTCCCAGTCCCATCCCTCCTCGTTAGACGCACCTAAAAATCCACTATCTTCGAAGTCCATGGATGAAGTTGGCAGCGTGATAAAGGAACGTCACCTCTGAACCAGAAAAACAAAACGAATCCCGTGGGCCCCTACC
>JASDQU010819016.1:3727-19741 GCA_032191745.1 Picea mariana | reverse complement strand
GGGTGGAGTTCAGTCCCAGCTCGGGGGTGACTCACTGTTGAGAGTGATGAACAATATAGTCTATGGCTGGGAGGTTTGTGGATGGTCTGTAAGCAGTTGGTGACAGTATTTCTAAGATAAGTACCAATTGTATGATAAATTGATATGCTGTTTTGTTATTTACATGCCTATGTTACGATTTTATCATATATGTGATTATGATTGCTTGTGTGCTTATGGGTAATTTCCTGTAAATGATGCATATCGGTAGTTACTGTTATTTCAATATAAAAGTTGTATGTTACATAAAGTAATTGTTTGTTTATGTTTAGATGTAAAGCTTCCACGAGCGTGTTGTATGTATATGTTTTAGTTGCATGCAATTTAAAGAGTAAATTTATGTGGCATTTCTTAGTTGACTACTGAGTATGCTACTGTATGTTCCACAGTATGGGAACGAAAGTGTTCCCTAGAGTAGCATGGCCTGGCCTGATGGCTGGGAATGTTACCGACTGGTGTCAGAGCATGAGTGGTGATGCAGGAGCATCTCTCCACGTCAACCAACCAGCCATGTCAGCACGTGCATTCAAGGCTAAAGAGAGGTGCAACCCTCATCTTCAATTTTGTAATTGAATGTAAATTAAATGTTTAGGTTGTTGAGCCATAGATCTGTGCCTTTGTGCAGGCATAGAGTAGATAGGCTTTAAATGTTTGTAAGGCTGAGATCTAGATCCGATCTGCGGACTAGACAGCCCTTTCAATGTAATTGAATAGGGTAGGTAGATTGGAGGGAAGAGCTCGAAGAGCCCCCTCAGGTAAAAAGGGATTTAGTATCTCATTTTGAAGGAGCTAGAGGAGGAGTAGAGTAGTTAGTAGCGAGCATAGAAGAGAGTCCGCGAGTAGAGAACAGAAGAGAGAAGAGTCGAGACCTTGTTACAATCCGTGCTCAGGAACACCTTGTACAAACATGCATTTGCCATTTAATATATAAACAACAATTTTTCCTGCACACTTTTGTGTTAAATGAATGTCTATGAGTGTTCTTTATATGCTGTGAATGTATGTTATGTTTATGCATTGTAGGAGTTGTTTTGGTTTCAGGCTTGAGAGGTCTTTGAGATTTCATGTCAAGAGGGCATGACAGAGTACTGCGGTCTCTGAATACCAGTGAACTGAAGCACTTCTGAATTCTGCGGGTTCAGACAAAGACGTGCTGCGGGCACAAGAACTGGAATCAACAACTCAGAGAAGACCTATGAGGCAGTTGAACACCTTAGGAGGTAAGGCTGTGTAGGAGAGACACAGTTGCAGACATAAGATCTGAGGAGTTCTGTGAAGCTCTTCCAAGTGGGCATTAAGCATAGGCACAGAGTGCTGAGGAAGAACTCTACTGTGAGTTCAAGAAGAATTAGAATCACTAAGGATTCTGAGAGCTCTGCCAGGAGGGCATTGAGCAGGTGCATAGGTACACATGAGAGGATAGAACTGCGGGACATTCTGGGAGAAGATACTCTGCCAGAAAGGCATTGATTCAGTGTGCAGATAGAGCACAGAAGGGAAATGAACTCTTTGAGTTCTGTAATTTGAAGAAGAGTCCAAGGAGAAGGATCTTCGCAAGGTTGCTGAACACCATGAAAGACTCAGCAATAGGTTGCTTGAGCTACGGAGTGCCAGAAGGGCATCATATTTCTCCATCTGCAGGAGAAGGAAGAAGGATAAAATCCCTTAGGGGGTCTGAGTACTTGGAAGAAGCTCAGAAGAGGTAGCACTTCGTGTGCAAGGACTCTGCAGGAGTGTAGACATTAGAATCCTTTGAGGATCGGGAGAAAAGAAGCTCAGGAGGAACAACGTTGTTGAGAGCGTAGGCGAGGACTCAAGTCGAGAGTTCGTAGAGGAAGGAAGACAAAGGTCGAGGCCTTTGAGAAACTTGAAATTCTTCCAAGTCCGGAAGAAAGCGTGTAGAAGCTCAGGAGGGAACACAACTGTCGTCGGATTTGCCGAAGAGATCTGGACTGTTGAAGATTTCACGTCCAAGGAGAAGCAGAGCGAGCACACAGGAAGAAACGATCTGCACCATCAGATCTAGAGCGAAAAACCCATCAGCCATTGGATCGGCCAGAAGTTGCACGAGGTTTAAGCTTCGTGAACAGAAGGGTGAAAGTCCCAATGAGAGGCGTGGCCATTGAGATTTCGGTGTTTGGGATATCGGAAGTTCCAAGGACAGGAGATCGGGAATCTACATGGTGAAAGTCCCGAGAACGATCTGAGCCATCCATTCATTGAGACACGTGACGGAGATCGGGAACCTGTCGGTATTTCGGCTATCAGGGTTTTGAGTTGACGGAAGATTGTGTTATCGGGGAATTGCAAGTCGCAAAATCTCGAGAGTTAATTAGGACCGTCCATCTTGAGGGGATGCGTGGCGAAAATCTAAGGGCTCGGGAAAAGTCCCGAAAGGGAAGAGTCCATTGAAATTTCAGAATTCGGCATTTCGGGAGTTCTGAGGACAAGAAGTCAGAGCATTTCAGCATCGAAAAATCCGAAATCGCGAGAAGCGATCAGGACCGTCCATCATAGGAGGACGCGTGGCGAAGATCTAAGCATT
This sequence comes from Picea mariana, assembly GCA_032191745.1. NCBI lineage: Eukaryota > Viridiplantae > Streptophyta > Pinopsida > Pinales > Pinaceae > Picea > Picea mariana. Next base: position 17,157 of record JASDQU010819016.1, on the reverse strand, counting down.
CGGGAAATTTCCCGAAAGAAAGCTATCTATCGGCATTACGGGATTCAGAAAATCGGGAATCCTGAGGACAAAGCATTCGCGCATTTTGGAAATGCGAAGTCCGAAACCCCGATAAAGAGGAAAACTCTGTTATGGGGCCCAGCTGACGTCATATCAGGAAATCGAGAATCGGGATATCGGGGATCCCGTGGACAAGAAGTCCATACATTTCGGAAATGCGAAGTCCAGAATCCCGATAAGGTGGAAAGCTCCGCTGTGGGGCCAGCTGATGTCATATGGGGATATCGGGGATTCCGAGGACAAAGTGTCCATGCATTTCGGCATATGAAAGCCCGAAACCCCGAAAGGAGATAAGATTGTAGTCTTATGAGGACTGGTTATATGGACTAGAGCGTATCCAGACGAGGCTAAGGCAAAAAAGGGGCGAATCAACAAATCGAAGATCAGGGATTCAAGAGGACAGAGAAATCTTGACATCGGGGATCAGGAAACCCCGAAACCCAAAAGTATATCTTTCCTATTGAGGAAGAGGCAGCGGTCGGAGTGCAGAAGACCGTGGGGGAATTAAGGACCTGTGGATCGGATTTTCTCAACGATTCCAGCAGGGGATCGAAAGAGCCACTCTGGCTCATGAATTTGGACAAAACGATCCTTAAGACCGGGAGGTCAGCGCAGAGGCCTTTGTCGAGGTAGAGGTGGTGTCTACGTCAGGTTTGGTATCAAAGCCTGATTCTTGCTTGTATATTTCAGGCAAGGGAGGCAAAGGAAGAAGACAGAGTACTAAAAACTCTGTAAGGATTTGTTTGCAGGTAGGCAACAGTCCATAAGTAGTCAGGAGGACTGTAGGAGAAGCTGAGACACTCAGGTTTGCAGAGTGAGCAACAGATTTGCTAGGAAGGTAGATAGACAGCGACATGGCTACTGAAGGCCATAGATTTGCTGGAAGAAAGGACCTAGAACTGATGAGTGACGCAGAATGGGATGAAGAACTCGCTGAGATGAATGCGAGACAGGATGAAATTGCAATTGAGATGTGGCAGGATAAGAGGTTGAGATGGATGTGTGAATGGCCCATGAGGAAGTCGAAGGTAAAATGGCCAGTCAAACAGCCGATGGCCATAAATCAACGTAGGCTGATAAGAGGATGGTTGAGGTATGTGGAAAACCTCAATGGACCAGAATAAGAAATGGTTCAGATATGTGAACCAGAAACTGGGAGAGATCTCAGTGAAATGAGATCAACTGAAGATCTCAAGAACTACCAAGAGGGCAGAGAAGAAATTCCATATTGCCAGGTGGGCAATGAGTTGAGATCACTGCGGGATCTCGTAGACTGTCATAAGGACAGTAAGGGAATTTCAAATTTCCAGGTGGGCAATGAATTGAGATCACTGCGGGATCTCATGGATTGCGAGGAGGGCAGCAGAAAGTTTCCAGATTTCCAGTTGGGCAAGGGAACAGAGATGGGATCAGTTGATTCCATAGACTGCCAGGAAGGCAGCAGAGAAATCCCATATTGCCAGGTGGGCAGGGATGAACATATGAGACTATCTGCGGGTCTCATAAATTCAAAGATGGATTTGGATTAGCAGGTGCAACTGACAGAAGAGGAGGATCTGAAGGACCTTCTAATGATTGGGGGAATTCAGATATTCCTACCATTTGCCCGAGAGGAGGCAGAAATCTGTGTTGCAGGTGCGACAACAACAGAAGGAAAGCTAGCTGAGACTATCAAAAAGGAGTTGGAGTAGATATCTGAGGCTGCCCAAGCAGGAGAGGAGAATGAGCATTCTGAGGAGTGGCTCAATATTTTCAGCCAGGAGACTGAAAAGACTGCAACATGGGAGTTTGTAGCAGGAGAAGAAGAAGAAATAGACAGCATTAGTTTGGCTGATCTATATGAACAAATTGAATCCCTGGAAGAGAGGGTGAAAGTGTAGAGCGTGCACATCCAACAGGTGAAGTTGGAAGCAGCTGATGAAGCAGGCATGGGAGATCATTGCGATCTGCCAGACTATAGAAAATTTTTGCAGCCGAGGAGACTGCATGAGTAGAGCCAACCATTGGAGCAGCTGGATGAAGTGATCGAGATGATCAGGGAGCTGATGATAAGGTCAGCAAGGACTGCCAGCGAGGAGCAGCTGAGCAGAAAGGAAGAAGCAGTAGCCGCAGCAACAGCAGAGAGATGGAGTAGATGAACAACTCCAGAGATTTGTTTGGGATCCAGGAGGATTTCAACAGCTGAGATGGGAAGCTCATGAATTTTATAGATGAGGAGTATGATGTAGGAGCATCTCTCCATGTCAGCCAGCTAGCCATGTCAGCGCGTGCATTCAAGGCTGAAGAGAGGCGCAACCCTCATCTTCAATTTTGTAATTAAATGTAAATTAAATGTTTAGGCTGTTGAGCCATAGAGCCATGCCTTTGTGTAGGCATAGAGTAGATAGGCTTTAAATGTTTGTAAGGCTGAGATCTAGATCCGATCTGTGGACTAGACAGCCCTTTCAATGTAATTGAATAGGGTAGGTAGATTGTAGGGAAGAGCTCAAAGAGCCCCCTCAGGTAAAAAGGGATTTAGTATCTCATTTTGAAGGAGCTAGAGGAGAAGTAGAGTAGTTAGTAGCGAGCATAGAAGAGAGTCTGCGAGTAGAGAGAAGAAGAGAGAAGAGTCGAGACCTTGTTACAGTCCGTGCTCAGGAACACCTTATACAAACAGGCATTTGCCATTTAATATATAAACAACAGTTTTTCCTGCACACTTTTGTGTTAAATGAATGTCTGTGAGTGTTCTTTATATGTTGTGAATGTATGTTATGTTTATGCATTGCAGGAGTTGTTTTGGTTTCAGGCTTGAGAGGTCTTTTAGGTTTCATGTCAAGAGGGCATGACAGAGTACTGCAGTCTCTGAATACCAGTGCACTGAAGCACTTCTGAATTCTGCAGGTTCAGACAAAGACGTGCTGCAGGAAAAAGAACTGGAATCAACAACTCAGAGAAGACCTATGAGGTAGTTGAACACCTCAGGAGGTAAGGCTGTGTAGGAGAGACACAGTTACAGACATAAGCTCTGAGCAGTTCTGTGAAGCTCTTCCAAGTGGGCATTGAGCATAGGCACAGAGTGCTGAGGAAGAACTCTACTGTGAGTTCAAGAAGAATTAGAATCACTAAGGATTCTGAGAGCTCTGCCAGGAGAGAAGGTGCATAGGTACACAGGAGACGACAGAACTGCGGGACATTCTGGGAGAAGATACTCTGCCAGAAAGGCATTGAGTCAGTGTGCAGATAGAGCACAAAAGGGAAAAGAACTCTTTGAGTTGTGTAATTTGAAGAAGAGTCCAAGGAGAAGAATCTTCGCAGGGTTGTTGAACACCATGAAAGACTCAGCAATAGGTTTCTTGAGCTAAGGAGTGCCAGAAGGGCATCATATTTCTCTATCTGCAGGAGAAGGAAGAAGGATAAAATCCCTTAGGGGGTCTGAGTACTTGGAAGAAGCTCAAAAGAGGTAGCACTTCACATGCAAGGACTCTGCAGGAGTGCAGACATTAGAATCCTTTGAGGATCGAGAGAAAATAAGCTCAGGAGGAACAATGTCGTTGAGAGCGTAGGCAAGGAATCAAGTCGAGAGTTCGTAGAGGAAGGAAGACAAAGGTCGAGGCCTTTGAGAAACTTGAAATTCTTCCAAGTCTGGAAGAAAGCGCGCAAAAGCTCAAGAGGGAGCACAACTGTCGTCGGATTTTCCAAAGAGATCTGGAATGTTGAAGATTTCACGTCTAGGGAGCAACAGAGCAAGCACACAGGAAGAAACGATCTGCACCGTCAAATCTAGAGCGAAGAACCCATCAGCTGTTGGATCGGCCAGAAGTTGCATGAGGTTTAAGCTTCGTGAACAGGAGGGTGAAAGTCCCAATGAGAGGTGTGGCCATCGGGATTTCGATGTTCGGGATATCAGAAGTTCCGAGGACAGGAGATCAGGAATCTCCATGGTGAAAGTCCTGAGAACGATCTGAGCCATCCATTCGTTGAGACACGTGACGGAGATCGGGAACCTGTCAGTATTTCGGCTACTGAGGTTTTGAGTTGACGAAAGATTGTTTCATCGGGGAATCGCAAGTCGCAAAATCCTGAGAGTTAATCAGGACCGTCCATCTTGAGGGGACGCGTGGAAAAAATCTAAGGGCTCGAGAAAAGTCTCGAAAGGGAAGAGTCCATCGAAATTTCAAAATTCGGCATTTCGGGAGTTTCGAGGACAAGAAGTCGAAGCATTTCACCATCGAAAACTCCAAAATCGCGAGAAGCGATCAGGACCATCCATCATAGGAGGACGCATGGCGGAGATCTAAGCATTCGGGAAATTTCCCGAAAGAAATCTATCTATCGGCATTACGGGATTCGTAAAATCGGGAATCCTGAGGACAAAGCGTTCGCGCATTTCAGAAATCCGAAGCCCGAAACCCCGATAAAGAGGAAAACTCCGTTATGGGGCCCAACTGACGTCATATCTGAAAATTGATAATCGGGATATCGGGGATCCCGTGGACAAGAAGTCCATACATTTCGTAAATGCGAAGTCCGAAATCCCGATAAGGTGGAAAGATCCGTTGTGGGGCCAGCTGACGTCATATCGGGATATCGGGGATTCCGAGGACAAAGTGTCCATGCATTTCAACATATGAAAGCCCGAAACCTCGAAAGGAGATAAGATTGCGGTCTTATGAGGACTGGTTATATGGACTAGAGAGTAGCCAGACGGGGCTAAGGCAAAAAAGGGGCGAATCAACAAATCAGAGATCGGGGATTCAAGAGGACAGAGAACTCTTGACATCGGGGATCAGGAAACCCCGAAACCCGAAAGTATATCTTTCCTATTGAGGAAGAGGCAACAGTTGAAGTGCAGAAGACCGTGGGGGAATTAAGGACTTGTGGATCGGATTTTCTCAGTGATTCCAGCAGGGGATCGAAAGAGCCGCTCCGGCTCACGAATCTGGACAGAACGATCCTTAAGACCGGGAGGTCAGCGCAGAGGCATTTGCAGAGGCAAAGGTGGCATCTGCGTCAAGTGGTTGCTCTAGAGTGGCGTACCCTGGCCTGAGGTTGGCCGGGGGGATTGTTACAATATGGTATCAGAGCTTCAGTTCAACACTGAGCTTGGATGGGATAGAGGGGTGCAATTGAAGTGAATATTCACAGAAAATTAACTTTGAAGTGACCAGAATTGGAGTCACAGAGTGTCCATGGAAAAGGTTGGCGTACTGGCGCGTGTGGTAAATTTAGCACCGCGCGGGAAAACGTTGGCGTGCCAGTGTGTGCGGTAAATTGTGGTGCCGCGCAGAAGATTATTATGTGTAGATGCACGCACTGAAATTAGCCTTGCACGGTAAGCACACACATAGTAAGGTGCACATGGGGTGGACAAGTATTGCTTAACATAGAGTAGTTTTGTTCGTACGCGCATAAGTATGAGTATAAGTTATTTCGTGACGTTGTATTTAGTAGTGTGCATAGATATTTGAGTGCTGTGGAATATGTTAAACTTGACATGGTGCATGCATAGGACGAAAATGCATGTGGAATATCGGTGCATAGTATTGAAGCTATGCGCAGTGGGTATTGGCGCACAACGCCAGAGTAGTGTGCGTAAGTAGTCAGTACGACGAAGAAGAAATACACAATAGATTTAGGTGCGCGGAGAAGCGTTTTACCTTGTAATATTGCTATGCACGATAAATATAAATGAACAGGTCAAGTTAATGCACGCGAAGTCGCTTGGAAGGCGACAAGTCTAAGTTTAAATTGCATAATAATAAAAGAAAAAGAAACACATAACCGCATCGAAGCATTAATTAAAAAGAATTCTGAGTTTTAATTTTCTCTGATTTAGACAGATGAAAATAAAATATAAGATTACAAGAAAAACTTATATAAAAGAAAACAAGAGTCATAACATTACCAGATAGAAATTGTAATAAAACAGTCTAAAATCCGTTTCTGTATTTATATAATCATATTAATCACAAAATTACAAAAGGGTGATGACATTATTTAGCCTGTTGTAAAAAGGGTCATTTGAAGAACAAGCCTATCATCTCTTGTACTCTTTACCTCCACTACCGACTGTTCAAAATTCGCTAAGACATGCTTATCTTAGTTGAAGACTTACTTCATCTTAACGATCTTCGCCTTTAAATAAGAGTCTAACCAGACCGGTTGATTCTCTCCAACACTTTCGGCCGCTTCCGTAGATTCCTCCTTATGCCACTTACTCCTTTTCTTCTTAGCGGCTGGCTTGTTGATGACTAAATCCTTTATAGTGGGATTCGGCCTGACTTTCAATCGCGAGTCTATAACCAAATCTGTGTGTAACTTAGTTGCTAGAATGTGCGCAAGGACCCTTTCCTCCTTATTCACAAGAAAGCCTAGCATGTTGCTCAAATAACCAGTCTCACTCGACTTAGCCTTGTCCATGTATCTCAGGTTGGGGATACCGAAGTGTGTATTTACAAAGAGAAGAAAGTTGAGCAGTTTGGAGATTACTTCGGTTATAAATACACATATATTTTCATACTTGGGGAGTGGTAATTATAGAACTCCATTTATGAAGCGCAGACAGATTACGTACAAGAGCGTTGGGTTGCCATGCTCGGACAATCCATTTCGAATGATTAGCTTTTGAGTTCATTACATGGCATCGTTCAACTGACATCACATGGCTGCGAAGTACCGAACGAATGAAGTAGGGTGATCTGACTAGTCGTCGCCCGCTCCACGAGTGGTGGATTTGACATGTTGAGACACGTGATACTGCATCTTGGCGAAAGTGGTTTCGACAAAACACCTTCTTGCACAAGTGTATCTCGAAAGGAACTTCACGTATGTGTTCTTGAGACTTGGGTCTTATCTAGAATTTTCGTGGTGATACCAAGAAACCAGGAGTGATAATGTTGATGTGTATGTTGAATTGAAATGGTGCATATTCTCATGAATTGCTGAATTATTAGCCTGATTAGTTTCGATGGATGCACGTTTTGCAGAATTAACAACAACTCGATCAGGTTAGACCAGTGCAGAGTCCATAGGAATGGAAGAGGCACAAGGGAATTACAGTCATCCAGATAAGAGTAGAGGGATGGATGTCCATTTGGGCATGGAAGGAATGAACTCCAACGGACATGGAGAAGAAAGAAATGAAGATATGAATATGGCTGAGACCATTAAGAATTTACAGAAGGATGTCCAAATCCATAAATATGATAATGAAAGGCTTATGAAAGCCAAAGAGAAACAAGATGACTTCAACATGAATCTATTGGAAGGTTTGAACAAAATAGAGAAGAAATTGGTTAAGGAGAGTGACTCAAGTAAATCTGAGAGTCACAAATCTTTAGAGGAGAAAGGAAAAGTAAAAAGTGCTAGTAGACATCACCATCGTCCCCAAACACATTCCCATAAGAGAGCAGGCAACAACCCAAGTCTATCCCCTGTCATAAGGTATAAGAAATATGGAGTGGATGATTTGCGAGGAGAAATGAACAAAATCAAACCTCCTACATTTGATGGTGAGCACAAGAAGGATGAAGATGCCGAAACATGGTTGCTAGGCATGAGGAAGTATTTTCAATTGCATAATTATTTTTCTCATGCTGAAGGTAGAATCGCTATCTATCAACTCAAAGGAAAGGCATCCATGTGGTGGGATCAACTTGTGCAGGTAAAACACATTGTAGAGAAAAGTGTTACTTGGAGGGAATTCAAGAAGTATTTTGAGAAGAAGTACTTGACTAAGAGATACTATGACAAGAAAATGAAAGAGTTCTTTGAACTCAAGCTTGGAAGTACGACCATAGATGAATATGAGAGAAGGTTTCTGGAACTGCTGAAGTATGTCTCTTTCATTAAGGATGAGACAATCAAGATTCAAATGTATTTAAGTGGATTGCCATCGTTCATCAGTGACAAAATATAGTATGATGATCCCAAGACATTAGAAGAGACCATAAGGAGAGATAAATGTTTATATGACCAGCTGAAAGCAAGGCCATCTTTCCAAAAGGCTTGGGAAGACAATAAGAAATTCAAGATGGATCAGAGGAAGAAGGGAGCTAGCCACCATTCTTTAGAAATAATCCACAATGGCAGCAAACGCATAAGGAAACCAGATTGATTGACATAGGGAGTCAAGAGCCAAGACAACCACCAATGCAATGTTGGGGTTATAAAGGAGACCATAGGTTCAGAGATTGTCCTCACAGAGGTGAAAAAGGTAGGGTTGTTCACAATATACAACGAGCTGAGACAATAGAGGACATGGGCAGATATGTGCCAAGGATTTATGCAGCCCTGGACAACAAGCAAGCAGAGTACCAGTCCCACATAATTGAAGTGGAAGGTATGATCAACAACCAAACCCTTGCTATTTTAATTGATTCAGGAGCTAGTCATAGTTATATAGAACCTAATATGGTGGAAAGTTTGCAATTTCCAAGAAGCAAGCATGGGAAATCCTGGTTGGTAAAACTGGCTACAGGAGCCAGAAGAAAAGTTAATGAGATGGTTAAGTCATGCCTCATAGACATGAATGTACTGAATACCAAGGAAGATTTGAACATCTTACCTTTAGGTTCCTATGACTATTTAATTGGGATGGATTGGTTGGACCCTCATCATGCTCTATTGGATTGTCATAACAAAGCATTCACTTGCTTGGATGAAGAAGGAAACGAAAGGAAAGTGCAGGGAATTTCCAGGGTAGTAACCATTAGATAAATTTCATCATTGTAGCTGAAGAAATGTTATAGAAGAGGATGTCAAATTTTTGCAGCTCATATGGAGGAGACACCTAAAGACAAGGTGCCAAATTTGGAGGATTATGTAGTCCTGAAAGAGTTTGAAGATGTATTCAAGGAAGTACCAGGACTACCCCTAAGGAGAGACATTGATTTCTTTATAGATTTGATGCCTGGAGCAGCGCCAGTATCAAAGACTCCTTACATAATGAGTACACAAGAATTGAAGGAGTTGCAAATGCAGCTTGAAGAACTTATGAAAAAGAGGTATATACGCCCAAGTGTATCACCTTGGGGTGCCCCAGTCTTGTTTGTGAAAAATAAAGATGGAACATTAAGATTGTGCATTGACTTCAGATAGTTGAATAACATGACTGTTAAGAACAAGTATCCTCTACCAAGGATTGATGATCTATTTGATCAATTGAAGGATGCAAAGATATTTTCAAAGATAGATCTCAGATCAGGATACCATCAGGTAAGGATTATAGAATAAGATATTAGCAAGATCGCCTTCAAGACAAGGTATGGTCATTATGAGTTCACAGTGGTACCATTTGGGTTGTCAAATGCACCAGTTGTTTTCATGTGCTTAATGAATGGTGTTTTCCGAGAGTATTTGGACAAGTTTGTCATTGTCTTTTTGGATGACATTATTATATATTCCAAATTAGAGGAAGAGCATGAACATCATTTGAGGATGGTGTTGCAAGTATTAAGGGAACATCAGTTATATGCCAAATTGAGCAAGTGCTCATTTTATCAGAAACAAATTCATTATTTGGGGCATATCATCTCAAAAGATGGGATAGCAGTGGACCCTGAGAAGATAGAAGCCATTAGAGAATGGTCAGCACCAAAGAATGTGATAGAGGTCAGATCATTCATGAGCCTTGCAGGTTACTATAGGATATTCATTGGAGGATTCTCAAAGATAGCACACCCAATCACTTCCTTTCAAAGAAAGAGTATGAAGTTTCAGTGGACATCGGACTGTGAAAGAAGTTTCCAACATTTGAAACAATTATTGACAAGTGCTCCAATACTAAAGATTGCAGATCCAAATGAATATTTCATTGTATGCACAGATGCATGTAATGAAGGACTTGGTGGAGTCCTCAGTCAAAATAGATTTGTGATATGTTATGAATCAAGGAAGTTGAAAGAGCATGAAAGAAACTATGCCACTCATGATTTGGAGTTGGCAGCCATAGTAAATGCCCTGAGGAAATGGAGACACTACCTCATGGGAAAGATGTTTGAGCTAAGAACAAACCACAATGGTCTGCAATATTTATTTGATCAGCCAAATCTAAATGCTAGGCAAAGCAGATGGTTAGAATTTCTAATCGAATATAACTTTGATATAAATCATATCAAAGGGAAAGAAAATAAAGTGGTTGATGCAATCAACAAGAGGGTGCATGAACTACATGCTACATCCATCAACATGTATCAGACTGATGTTAAAAGAAAAATTATGGAGGTTGCAAATATAGATCTGTAGTACAAAGAATTGGTAGCAATGCTACATCAGGGTAAGATACTTCGGAAGATGGATATTTATAAGTTGGGAGTAGATGGAATATTGGTGCACAAGAACAAAATTTTCGTACCAAATGTCCAGGAATTGAAACGTATAATTTTGCATGAGATGCATAATGTTCCTTATGCAGGGAACCCTGGATATCAGAAAATCGTAGCAGCAGTCAAGAGCCAATATTTTTGGCCAGGCATGAAGAGATAAATAGTAGAATACATCGCAAGATGTATGGAATGCCAGAAAGTTAAAGTAGAACATAGGCACCCAACAGGATTGCTGCAACCTTTGCCCATTCCTAAATGGAAGTGGGAAGTGGTGACAATGAATTTTATTATGGGATTGCCTAGAATAGGAAAGTTGCATGATTCGATTATGGTGGTGGTGGACAAGCTTAGAAAAGTTGCCCATTTTATTCCACTAAAAACTACTCACAAGGCAGCAGATGTCGCTGATATTTCGTGAAGGAAGTGGCACGATTGCACAGAATTCCTAAAACGATCGTGTCTGACGGAGACATGAAATTCACCTCGAATTTCTGGAAAGGATTGTTTAAAGGATTCAGAACGAATTTGAACTTTAGTACAATTTACCATCCTAAGTCTGATGGACAGATAGAGAGGTTGAATAGAGTGATAGAAGATATGTTGAGAATGTATGTGATGGATAAACCATCCAAATGGGAAGACTACCTACATTTAGTAGAATTCACTTACAACAATGGGTATCAAACATCATTGAAGATGAGCCCATTTGAAGCACTTTACGACAGAAGGTGCAATACTCCTGTAAGATGGGATAACCCAACTGATAGAACAATATTCGGGCCAAAGTTGCTTAAGGGGATGGATGACCAAATGTTAAAAATTAAGAAGAATTTGAAAGCTGCCCAATACAGACAGAAAAGTTATGCTGATAAAAACAGAATCCATAGAGAATTCAAAGTGGGTGATCATGTTTTCCTGAAAGTGAAAGCTAACAGGAGTTCCCTGAAGCTGGGAAGCTGCGCCAAGTTAGCAGCCAGATTTTGTGGACCATTTGAAATCCTAGAGAGGATTGGTCCAGTTGCTTATATGATTGCATTGCCTGCATCTATGTCTATTCATAATGTCTTCCATGTATCATTGCTAAAAAAATATATACCCGATGTTAATCATGTTATTGATTGGAATTTGATTCAGGTGGAGCAAGAAGGTGCTTTTCAAGTGCAGTCGGTGCGCATTTTGGACCAGAAAGTCAAACAGCTCCGGAACCAAGCCATAGGGCTTGTAAAGGTTCAATGGACCTGGTACGATCTTGAGGATGCTACTTGGGAGCATGAAGATGTAATGCGGACAGAATACCCACATCTTTTTGAAGATTTTTGAAAAATATGATATATATGGGTGTATGATGCACTAAGGACAGTGCATAAATAAGGGGAAGGCATTGTAATATCCCTCGACCGAACCCAATTGTAAATGTAATATAAATATACTTAAGTTGATGATTTGTTTTGAGCTCATTGATAATGCAAATCATGTGGCATAGTGCGTGCATGAACTGCGCAGTAAAATGATGTAATATGCACATCGCAAGATACCACTCATAGTAACTAAAGTGCATACAACCTTGAGGACAGCGGATACCGTGCACAATAATTAAAGTGCACACAATATTAAGGTCAACAAACCTTTATGTATATGATATGCATTATAGGCTGGTGAGCCAATATTATAAGCCATAATGCTTATGTTTTGGTATTAGGCCGGAACGCCTAGATGTCAAGGGCCAATGTGCCTACTTTGTACATGACTCATGAATAATATAAAATACATCACTACGCGCAGACCGACCATGATAAACGAGATGGGGGACTGAACTTCACCAGTTAGGGAAAGGGAGGGCCAAAAGTCAAGGGAATATTATATTAATATTTCCTAAAACATAAAGTATGGATAATTATTTTATCCTAAGTTCTAAAGTTGGGGACAAGTGGACAAAAGTAACTTCTGATATGACAAGTGTCAATTTGGGGACATGCATTCATATCATGGGGGAACTTAGCTCATTGGGGGAGTTCTCACGGATACCTTACAAACAGCGGGACGACCATCATGCTCACCATCACTTTTCACGAAGAGTTCACAGTGATTCTTGTACACACTCAGTTATCCAGTCAATGATTCCATGACCATTTCACTCATACATTTTGTTATCCTTGAGACAACCATTTCACCTTTTCGAAGCTTGTTTCTACACCCTTTTTGGTTGGTGTACCTGGTTAGCTTGGAGCAGGATTGAATAAGTGGGTTGTCAAGCCTGTGAGCAGTTCTCCGAGCGAGAGAATTGCTAGGGATTGATCTTGAAGGTGCTAAACTGCAGCTACATCGCTCTGAGACTTCCGGTCCGGCCTATTGCTGAAGCCCTGGAAGGGAAGTGGGGTAGGTGAGGGACTATTGAGCAGAGAAGGGGCACACTTCCTTGGGTGGGATAGGCATGTGTGGAATGAGAGGTTGTAGGCTGTTAATTGAGTGAGCACCTGAGACAGAGTCTTTCGTGTTGTCCATGAGCCTTAGCCTGGATAGGAACCCTTTACCCTAGATGGAGTTCAGTCCCAACTCGGGCGTGACTCACTGTTGAGAGTGATGAACAGTGTAGTCTATGGCTGGGAGGTTCGTGGATGGTCTGTAAGCAGTTGGTGACAATATTTCTAAGATAAGTACCAATTGTATGATAAATTGATATGTTGTTTTGTTATTTACATGCCTATGTTACGATTTTATCATATATGTGATTATGATTGCTTGTGTGCTTATGGGTAATTTCCTGTAAATGATGCATATCGTTAGTTACTGTTATTTCAATATAAAATTCGTATGTTACAGAAAGTAATTGCTTTTTTATGTTTAGATGTAAATCTTCCGTGAGAGTGCTATATGTATATGTTTTAGTTGCATGCAGTTTAAAGAGTAAATTTATGTGGCATTGCTTAGTTGACTACTAGGTATGCTACTGTATGTTCCGCAGTATGGGAATGAAAATGTTCCCTAGAGTAGCATGGACTGGCCTAATGGATGGGAATGTTACCGACTGGTGTAAGAGCATGAGTGGTTGCTCTGGAGTGGCGT
>JASDQU010819015.1:25315-35396 GCA_032191745.1 Picea mariana | reverse complement strand
ACCGAGTTGCTGGAGGTTTTGGGCACGGGGGCCAGGATATCCATAGATATCCTGGAGCTAGGTAGTTTTCCTAGTTGGCAGGGAGGACAGTAGGTTTGGGCAGTTATTCTTTGTTTGTGGCAGGGTTGGTCTGGGCATCATGCAGCAGGAAGGCAACAACAAAGCAGCAAGGCAACAGAAATTAGCATCAGAACCAGGTTATTTGTTAAGTTATGTATTTATTTCATTCTGCCATGAAATCATTATTCATTGATAAATCTAAGTTACTGAAGTTGCTGTTATGAAAATCAATATTATGCTATGAAGTTATTGTCTCAGTTTATGAAATAAATTGCTTATGAAACTTAATGATGTTTAGAAATATTTGGTTGTTACACAGGCTAAAAAATTGTCTTTGAAAAGACTAGTCTCTGTTAACTCTTTGGACATAATTTTTCTTCAAGAAACCCTGGGAGTCAGTGAGGTGGTGGTAAAATCTTTGGAAGCCCTTCTTCCAAGCTAGTCATTTGTGGCGGTTGATGCAAAAGGGCGCTCGGGGGGTCTTTCCACTGGTTGGAGACTCAGAAATGGCAGATGTGATAGCGTTTGGGGATTTAATTTGGGGATTGGTCTCAATTTGTTCTCTGGGGAGTTAGGGTGCGCCTTGGTGGTCATTAATATTTACAGTCCCTATGCTAAGCAGAAACGCTATTGAGATTCTCTGGCCTTATGCCCTTGGCTCTCTCAATTAGGGGTCATTGTGGGCGGGGACCTAAATTTTTCCTTGGGAGCGACAAAATTTTGGAGCCCCCGTTCAATTCTGGACCCGTTGACTGACTATTTCTCACACTATTTTGATATTCTTGGGTTGTTGGATTTGTATCCAGTAAAGTTACAACCAACCTGGCGGAATTTGAGAACCGGTGATGCCGAAATTGAAAAACGCTTGGATCACTTTCTATTAATGAAGGAGCTGGTAGACTCCCTAGGCCTTGCTCATCAATGGGTCACTAGCGGTGGCGAATCAGATCACAACGCGATTTTATTGGAATTAAGCAGTAGGGTCCGACATACACCCCAGCCCCTTCAAATTCTTCAAAGGCTGGCTAAAGGATATGGATTATCAGGCCTTGGTTCATACTCTATGGATTCCTATAGGACCAATTCACAACTTGCATGCTGCAATACTTTTTATGGAAAATTTAAAGAAATTTAAACAAGCCACTATCTCCTGGGCACATGAGAAAAAGGTAAAAGAAGAACATGAGTTTTTCTCTCTTGAAAAAGAGATTTTGGACTGCCAGGCTAACCTTGATTTAGGCTTCAACTTTAGGGAAGCTAGGGAAGAGTTGGCTCAAAAGGAACTTCGGCAACGAACTATTTTGTTTGATAAGGAAGCTTTATGGCGTTTAAAAAGTTGGGCTACATGGCTCGCTTGTGGGGATGAGAACACAAAATTTTTCCATTCTTATGCCAAAGGTAGGAAACTGCATAATTCCATTTGGATTCTTACTCAGAGGGATGGTCAATTGGTCAATACCTTTGAAGGACTCTCTACTTTAGGGACCTCTCATTTTAAAGATTTGTTCAAGACACAGTCGAGCTCTTCAATCGGGGAAATAGTGAAAGCAGCCAGATTCTTCCCACGATTTGTGGAGGAAGAGGAGAGGGAGTCCTTAATGGTTTAGGTTACTGAACAAGAATTGCTTGTTGTCATGAAATCCTTCCAGAAAGGGAAAATCCCAGGTCTGTATGGATGGCTTATTGAATTCTTTTTGGGCTTCATTGATTTGTTGCGCAACGATATCCTAAAAGTAGTGGAGGAGTCCAAGAAAAATGGGCGTATCCACGAACCACTAAATGCCAGCTTCATTGCTTTAATCCCTAAATCTGATAATCCAACATCTTTTGATGATTTTCGTCTGATTTCCCTTTGCAATTGTATCTACAATATCATCTCAAAAGTCATCAACCTCCGTTTAAAAGCTATTCTTTCTCAACACATCTCCGGGGAATAGTTTGGGTTTATGAAAGGTAGACAGATTCATGAAGCTATTGGGGTGGCTCAGGAAGGACTCCATAGTATGAAAATTAAAAAATTTAAAGGAGCAACGATAAAAATTGATCTCTCAAAGGCCTTCGACAGGGTAGACATGCTTTATATTCGCATGTTGTTAATTCATCTTGGATTTGGAGCAGCTTTTACAAACTGGATTATGGCATGTTTATCCTCAATATCCTTTTCTCTCTTAATCAATGGCTCAGCCACCCCTTTTTTCAAAGCGGAAAAGGGGATTTGACAGGGATGCCCCCTATCCCCACTTCTCTTTCTACTGGTCGTAGAGTGTCTCAGTCGATTCTTGATTGAAGCCAAATCTGCTAGAATTTTCAGAGGCATCAAAATCTCTCAAGGTTTATACATCTCTCATTTACTATTTGTGGATGATATATTAATTTTCTGTGATGGCTCGAGACACGATATTGGAAAATTGTGTGAAGGTCTTCTACTCTTCAAACAAGCCACTGGTATGGAAATCAATGCACAAAAGTCAAGAATCACACTCTCCTCGTTGGATGAAGAAGAAACACATTACATTGCGGAGAGACTCCCTTTTCAAGTCCTTGATCTTAATGAAGGGTTGAAATACCTCGGTTTTCTTTTGAAACCAAATGACTATAGGAAGTCCGATTGGCGGTGGCTTCTAGTAAAACTAGAAAAAAGGCTCTAATGTTGGAGCCATCGATGGCTTTCTAAGGCTGGGCGGTTAGTCCTAGTAAAGTCAGTTTT
This sequence comes from Picea mariana, assembly GCA_032191745.1. NCBI lineage: Eukaryota > Viridiplantae > Streptophyta > Pinopsida > Pinales > Pinaceae > Picea > Picea mariana. The sequence goes on along the minus strand of JASDQU010819015.1, from coordinate 32,629 downwards.
AAAAGCTATCCCAGTTTACTGGATGTTCTTAGCCTGGATTCCCAAAGGCATTCTGGAGAAGATGAGGAAATTATGCTTTACTTATCTATGGTAGGGAAATAAGGACAAAAAAGTCCTACCCTGAGTAAGATGGGATTGGATTGCGAATCCAAAGGCCCTCGGTGGCTGGGGTCTGAAGAATATTTTCTTCTTCTATAAGGCTCTTGCGGAAAAATTCTCTTGGTGACTAATAAAGACTTCTAGCCTTTGGACTCGGGTAACCTATCAAAAATACATTTCTCCAATTTCAATTTTAGAATGGGTTCGATCTTTAAACAAGACTGCGGCGGGGATTTCTATTATTTGGAAGGATTTGATTAAGGCTTTTGCTCTAGTAGGAGTGGGACTGGTGTGGAGAGTGGGTTTTGGTTGCTTGGTACGTCTTGGCTTGGATCCATGGCCCGGGTCCCAGCAAGGACATATCCTCCTTGAAGGTTTAAGGCAAAGACTGGCATCGGAAGGTTTTTTCTATTTGGCTCAGGTGGGCGATCCTCTTACCACAAATATGTGGCACCAAGGATGGCTGGAGGGGCGTAGTCTTGAAATCTCAGAGGAGGACTTGCCTTATGGGAACCGATATACACAGACCCTTGGAGAAGCCTCTATACGACTCGTTGACAGAGATGGTGAATTACTCTGGGATGGTGTAGGGGATGGCAAATATACTCCATGCTCTGGATATTCAAAGTTAACAACGGATCTTCACCAATGGGATCCCCTTTGGTGGTGGCGCAAGATATGGAAACAGTCTTGTCCAGCGAAGGGGAAAATTTTAATTTGGTCGATCCTGGCTAATAAAATCCCCACATGGGACAACTTACAAAGGCGCCTCTTTTCTGGGTCAGGTCGTTGCGCTCTCTTCAAATCTCAAGTAGAAACAGTGGACCGCCTTTTTCTACAATGCTCCTTTGTTAAGGAAGTCTGGGCTATAGTTAGAGAATTGATGCCGACTCTCTCGGTCTAGCAAGGAAACACATTTGAATTGGCCTTAAAGGCCTGGCTGACGGGACGCAGACAAAAGGATTTTTGGGCCCTCCCTTTCATCATCGCCTGGGGGATCTAGATCACCCGAAATGGTCACATCTTCCAGGATGAAAACTCTTCAGCAGTAAGGATAGCGGTCCAAAGCCTTGGGATTTATAATTCCTTTTCAAGCTTCGGTGAGGGTACTGTGGCATGCCCTAGGAAAGTTAGAGAGGAGACCCCCGATATAAGTATCTCATGGGCATACTTCGATGGTGCCTCTCTATCTGATCAGTGAAACTGTGGGGGGGGGTGGTTGTCTCTATCTCTCACACTCACATTACTTTTTCCTTAAGGAGGGATTGGGGGCTGGCACAAATAACTACTCCGAACTCTTGGCCTTAAAACTACTCTTACTCTTTGCACGTGAGAAGGGTTGCAGAGCTCTTCAAGTTTTTGGTGATTCTTTAGTTATCATCAACTGGGCCAATGGGATATATAGATGCCAAATTTTACGCTTGCTCCATTTGCTAGAGGATGTACTCTGTATCAAAAGTTTATTTGACAATATATCTTTTTCTCATATTTACAAGGAAAGGAATCAAATGGCAGACAAACTTTCTAAGGAAGCCACGTGGTTAGACTATGGTCTATGGTACGTTACTGAGCACACTTCTAATGGATCACAGGGAAACTACCATCGACCCTTCCATGAAAGATAGGATAATTGACTATGGGATCTTGAATACCTCTCATGAGAGGAGCCCCAATATTTTGTTGGGATTTTATTACTTTTTGAACTATGGAAGGAGTGTATATGAATATGGAACCTTATTTAGTAAAAAATGAGTAACATAAATTGTAAGTGATGTCTGTACAAGCATCTAAGGGAGACAAACAACTTTTCTTTTTTGCTGGAAAATATGTAAGCAATTAAGTAATAACTGGTACATATCTGTGTATGTAATTTTGTTACACCATAATGAAATTATGATCTTTTTCCGAGGAAAAAAAAACATGAACATCTGTAATATATTTTCAAAATACAAGTATGCTAATTCATTATAAAGAAGCAAGGGTAATAGCTGCAAAGAAGTTAGTCCCTGCCTTAAGATTATGTTTACTTTTTGTTTAATTGACAAATATAACCAAGTTTTTTTAGTTTTTTGTGTAACTACATCCACTCATTGTGTTTAATGCTAATTTAAGTTCCATCAAAAAACCAATTTCAATTTTCTCACTATTTTTTAATTTGGAGTTTGTTCAACCATTCAAACCACCTAACATCAACATATGAATTTAATTAAATTTAGATTTGAACCCATAGTGCACAAATGGATGAATTTAGATTTGGAATTGTTCAACCCTTCAAGCCATCCCACACTAATGGATGAACCTAATTAAAATAAATATGAATGCTAACTAAACTATTATAACATTTATTTATATTTTTAACTCTTTGTGAATGATAGAAATGGGTATTTGACCTATTAAAATTTAGATATTTGTAAAAAAAAATTCAATAAAACTATGAACGTAAACTATTAAATGATAGTGTATGTCATGTTGTTTAGACCCGAGGAAAAATGTCATGTTGTTTAGAGACCCTAATATATATGCAACATCATGGAGATCCATATACTACTCCTCTCCTTTTATACATGTCAAAAAGTTTAATGCAATTATGTTGTTGTAAATGTCATTATTGTTCAAGACATAAGAAATCCCTCCTTAGCCACTAACTCACTTTCATATAAATCTAATTTACATTTAATATTAAAATATTGCATTAAATAATTTAGATAAATATTAAAAATAAAACTCTCACTACTATAAAGTTAAATTAGAATAAAATATAAATATTATTTTTTATGATTATTAATAATTAAATTGATTCACTAAATATTTTTAATGATTTAATTTAAAAAAAATAAAAAAAATATTAAAATATTATTTAAAAATTAATATTAATTAAAATTTAATTATTTAAATTAAATTTATAATCAAAGTGTTTTTTTAATTTTAATCAACACTTAAATAAATAAATAAATATCAATAATAATACAAAAATTCCTATTTTAATTTTTAAAAATATTTTTTAATTACAATAACTAAATCATTAATAAAAATAATGTAATTTTACATTATAATGTTAATTACATTTATATTAATTTTTTGTAATTTAATAATACAAATTTAATAAATTACATATAATAACATTAAATTTAAATTTAAGAATGGAGATGTATAATTCTTAAGTCACTCAATGGTCATTTCCAATCCGCCCTCTCCACTGTCATCCACATATGAACATGACCTTTTGTATTTATGGGTAAGTGTTAATTTAAATTTTGTTTTTTAATTTATTTTTAAATCAATATTTTAATTTGACCATTTTGATGAAAACAAGATGTTATTATTGTTAACCAATTAAAAATTGAATATATCAAATTTAAAATATAAATATAGAAATTTTGGAAATTGTTGTTTTAATGGAATTTAACTCAGCAATGAATGTGCATTGAAAAATGTACAACGACCCTCCTTTAAATATTATCATTTTTAATACAATGTTCCTTTAAATATTACGGGGAAGCTTTCATTGCACTCAGCTTGGTTTTCAAACAATAATATTTTCATTTATAATTTATAATTGGTTAATTTATAATTAATTGAGTATTAAATTTGACAATAGATATTTGTCAGATAAAAAACTTAATTCAAAAATAAAAAAAATATTATATATCTCCACATATCCTATAGTATGTATCCTATAGTATTAATGAGACTATACTCCATGTATATTTTGATTGGATTCAGTGATATTAATGGGAAGTGTGGAAAACTCTTCCTTCTTGGATATATTTAGGCTAGACATCTAGTGGAGGTCATCACATCACGATCTCTATTGACTCGTGCATTAAATGCCAATACAAACTTATCATTGGGAAATTAAATGGTAGCGAGACACATGGTGTACCTAATACTGAACCAACTAAGGAGATTGTAGATAAACTCTGGATTAAACGATCAAGATTTGAAACTTTATATTAAAATATAATGCTACTTTTTTTTCCAAGAAAAAATAACTCAAGATTATATTAAAAATATAATTTCGTTTACATCGCTAGCTCCTACGAGCTAAAAGTCAGGGAGAGCAGGCCGCTCTTGACAAAGAAACAGTGTCCAAAAAGGGATCGGATCCAAAAAGGAAACAGCCCCACCGAGAACAATATCCACGCTGTCACCGAGCAGGAATGTGACCTGTGCGAACAGGCCAGAAAACAAAAAGCTAAACCATCAACGCAGAGAGCAGGAGCCAAGTTCAGACAAAACGGAGCAAAATGGGACGCACACCCACTTCATTCGAACAGGTTGATGCAGGTGATGGGACTATCAATCCCATTTTCACAGTGGAACACCGATAATTGCCCAGCTTTCTCACCGAGGGCTCTTTTAGAAAGAACATCCGCCTCCTTATTGTGGATCCTTGAGAAATGCCGGAAACTGATGACCCTGAAAAGCTTGGAGAGGTTTTGCGTTTTATCTTTCCAACCTTCAATATGGATCGAGTGCAGCTTACACTTTTGGTTGATCCAGTCAATAATGACTCGCGAGTCACCAAAAACTTGAAGGTGGTCCAAAGACCAAAGTGAAGCTAAAGCGAGGGTTGTCCACAAACCCAAAAGCTCCGCTTTAGTATTCGATCCCTCTCTGCAATTTAAAAACCACTTCGTGACTTTGTTTGGAAGAGCTTTGAAGAAACCCCCCACCCCACAACAAAGGCCAGTAGCCACAGCTGCTCTGTCAAAGCAAGCCAGCGTTGAGCCAGCAGTCAAAGGGATCTCGCACACCAAGGGGGGGTAAGAAACGATCGAGGAAGGTTGCCAGAAGAAGGAGGCCCGAACCCTGTGGACAACCGCCAGCACTGAGGGGGAACGGTCTTCAAAGACCGCTTTATTCCTCTCCGTCCAGATCTGCCAACAAGTATGAGCAGCCAAACTTGGAGAAGATGACTTTTGGGAGATCCAAGTAGAAAAACATGCCGTGAGAGTGGGCCCTCTCCAGTCACTCGATAGAGAGAAAGACTTAATTAAATGGTTCCAGACCTCCCTTGTGAAATCACAATGCACCAAGAGGTGATTCACATCCTCAAACGCAAGTTTGCAGAGAGTGCAGAATCCAGGGCCCTCCCAGCCTCTACGTCTGAGAGCCTCCCAAGTCAGAATTTTTCCTCTGCCCGCGAGCCAAGTAAACAACTTCATCTTGAGCGGGATCTTCCAATTCCAGATTTGACGGATCCACGAGCTATCAACCTCGAGCCTCAACTGATGAAGGCAGGCGGAGTATAAGTTTTTCACTGTGGTAGAGCCCGTGGCATCACCGCCAGCCCACAATAAATAGTTGAAACGATGGTACGTCAATAATCTTTAATATGTTACACTGAGTAATTTTGAAAACAACATTAATTCAACATCACATTCTTCAACATAGAATGACGAAAGAGGGGGTGAAAGCCAGAGTAGACGGAAGAAACCACATCATAGTAAGCACACATATCGATATTATGAATATAATAATAATATATGTGTTTTGTAAAACTGAAGTTTTCAATGCACTGACAAAACAATAATATATGTGAGATACGTGGCTAGATTATGTTTTTTTATAATTTAGTTTTTTTAAATTAATTTTTTTTTTTTAAATGTTATGTCCAAGCAGGGGTATTTAGTCACATCTGTTTGTGTGACCAACCACAAAATAGAATACCAAATTTAAAAAAATATAAAAAATATTTTTAAATTTCGAAAAATTCATTTTAATAAAAAAAAATTAAAAACTTTACAAAACTTTGTAGAATTTTGTAGAATTTTTTTTTCACACAATGAAGTCAATGTTATTTGACCGTGAATCGATCGTTATAATCCCTGCTGTGGCAGGGACTAATAATGATAATAAAATAATATTAACATATGTTATATAATATGTTTATATGTTATGTGATATATTTCAAAATACAAGTATACTAATTCATTATAAAGAAATACATTATTAAAACAAGGTTGTGTGGCAGCGTAGTCCCTGCCAACGAGGTTACAAAGTAAATTGTGGAAAATGGGGTCGAATTGTAAATGACGGAAGTGTTCGATGCAAAATGTATATCATGGAAATGTTGTGTACAACACGTATATCACGGAACATGGGGCATAAAATTTCGTTAGCGCTAAGGCACGACCCCGCAGAGCAAGGTAAATTGTGGAAAATGGGGTCGAATTGTAAATGACGGAAGTGTTTGGTGCAAAATGTATATCACGGAAAGAACATGAGGCATAAAAATTTGTTAGTGCTAAGGCGCGACCCTGCAGAGAGATAGGAAACTGCAATGAAGATGTGGCAAGAAACATGAAGCACAGGTGGTATCCATGCAGTAAATGACGCTTGGCATGTAGAGCACGATTTATTTTTTGAAAGTATATAACAAAATACAATTTGTTCATAGTGAAAGAAAAAATTTGGAAATTTATCCATGCAGTAAATGACTCTTGGCATGCAAAATTTGTTCATAGTGCAAGAAAAAAATTGGAAATTTAAATGCATTTGTAATATAGACTGGTGAAAGATAAAAAAGTATGAAAACATAAATTTAAAAGGAGATAAGAAAACAGTTTTATTTGAAATATGTCAAAAAATAAATGTTTGTTACATACTACTGGAAATTTTGAAATATATAAAAAAAATTCAATGCGTTTGTCACGTAGACTGGGATTGGGGCTGTCACGGACCATTAGAGAAATATGTACAAGAAACAAGACTGTAGAAAGAAGACATGCAAAAAAAATAAATTGAAAGGTATAAGTGTTTGCCTACACATTTCTATTTAAAAAAGTGGAATAACTGGGTCGATAAACAAAGCAAGATGTGATTAGTAGACTTACAGTGATAGTACATATGAGCCCTTTGGCTATTTGCTTGCGACTGTCGTTTCATTGATGTCGTCAACGACTGCTGGAATCCTGGAAACTGTTTGTTTCCTTTCGTCAGCGGCCCGCTTCAATTCCCTTTCGAGCCATTATTCAATGTAGCTTCTCATTGGGGCAACGTTGATCTCATTCCAGATTTTTATGTTGAAAAGATCGTTTTCTAATTCCCAGAAGTCGATAGAAAGATTACACAGAGCCTAATGAATTTCCTCATTCTATACTGAATACTCGACTAGCCAGTCGTCAACGTGAGCTTGATCATATTCAAGGATGTTGTAAAACTTTTCCATAGACAACGCCTTAAACATATCAACATGTTTATCGAATTCTT